>BLSH010203700.1:720818-735253 GCA_018402905.1 Glandirana rugosa
CCCTCTCTCTCTAAATAGATGTAAATTATTATTTTTTTGGTAAATTTAATCATCAGTGTATAAACTTTCAGACGTAAACCCTATAATAAAAATAACCAAACCCTCTCTACTGTTCTTGAAATGTAATTTTTCATGGACTGGTTTTTACCGTAGAAGAACCCGTCGCAGTTTCTGGGTTTAACGATCGATTTGCAGCTTTGCCGCCGTTTTCCCTTTCTCTACTTTGACGCCGTCCAGGAAAGGCCTGGTGCGCTCCATGCTAAGCCCGGCTCCGTCAATCGGAGAAAGTGTCTCTCTTTTTAATAAAAGTCTAAGTGTCCCTCTGTGGCCCTTTAGAGCGCGGGGGGAAGTACGGATCTGCGGCAGACGCCGCTGTGCACCGCTTTTCCTGTCTCATTCCAAAGTCTCCTGGAAAAGAAAAAAAAACTTCTTACCTCTGAGCAGCAGGTGGCGGTCCCAAATGTAACCGAAATCCCGATTTATGGAACAAAGGCAATAAAATCCCCCACTATTCTATATACTCCGCATATATGGGCATCATAACTCGTATTGGATGTTAGATCTTCCCACATTGCCCTCTTCTCTCTCCATCAATGCCCATTGGCATTGGGATTTTGTCTGCCAGATTGGCAACATCCCTGTTCTATCAGTAATCACTTCTCCCATTTCGCCCTCTTCTGTCTTCATTATCAGGGGTACATTGCCTGCAAATATTCAAATAAGACTTATTCTTCTCTGCCCCTACCTGTCACTTTTACCCCTTTCTTAACCCCTTCAATACTGGGCACTTTCACCCCTTTCCTGCCCAGGCCAATTTTTCAGCTCTCTCACACTTGGAATGACAATTGCGCGGTCAGGGGAGGGCTGGCAGCCTTAGGCCTGGGGGGCAAGTCCAGTCAAGTGGCCCATTGAACCACCGAATCAGCTCACCATCCATGCCCACCTGGTTTCATAACGGATATTGAGGTTATGAAGCAAGACAAATATGATACAATGTGGAAACATAATTTTATGTTGATAGCAACAAAGGAGCTTTAACAAAAATAATGCATCAATGCAGCTCATCAGTGCCCACCAATGCAGCCTCACCACCCACCAATGCAGCCTCACCATTGCCCATCAATGCAGCCTCACCACCCACCAATGCAGCCTCACCATTGCCCATCAATGCAGCCTCACCACCCACCAATGCAGCCTCACCATTGCCCATCAATGCAGGCTCACCCCCCACCAATGCAGCCTCACCATTGCCCATCAATGCAGCCTCACCAGTGACCCCCCTTTGCCTGGCCCCTACTTCCTTCCTCCACAAGAAGAAAAAAGTGTGAGCGGCAGCGGCCGTCAGCCATTTTGATTGTAAGTTAGGGTGGCCTGGGGGGCAATTGCCACCGTGCCCTCCGGCCCAGCCCTCCCCTGTGCGCGGTCATGCTGCACTGTAACCCTATGACATTTTTAGCATTTTTTTCCACATACATAGAACTTTCTTTTGGTGGTATTTAACCACTTCAGCCCCGGAAGGTTTTACCCCCCCCTTCCTGACCAGGCCATTTTTTGCGATACGGCACTGCGACGCTTTAACCACCTCCCAACCGTGCCATAGCCGAATGACGGCTACAGCGCGGCCCTAAAATGCCGGGAGGCCATCAATAGACGTCCTCCCATTCGGCTCGCGCTGGGTGCGCCCTCGTGAGCATGCCCGCGGGTCCGGCGGACCCGATGTCCGCCATAGACCCGCGATCTGCTTACAGAGAGGAGGAACGGGGAACCGCCAAAGTAAACATGGTGGTTCTCCATTCTGTGAGGGGGGGCATAACAGATCTACTGATCCCTGTCACTGGGATCAGTTAGATCTGTTATGTGCCTGCCAATCCCGCCCCCCCACAGTTAGAACACAACCAGGGAACACAGTTAACCCCTTCACTGCCCCCTGCAGGTTAACCCCTTCACTGCCAATGACATTTATACAGTAATCAATGGACATTTAAATTTCTGATCGCTGTATAAATGTCATGGGTCCCAAAAAAGTGTCAAAAATGTCCGACATGTCCGCCGCAATATCGCAGTCCCGATAAAAATCGCAGATTGCCGCCATTACCAGTAAAAAAAATAAAAATTATAAAAACATAAATCAATGTCCATAGTTTGTAGGCGCTATAACTTTTGTGCAACCCAATCAATAAACGCCAATTGCGATTTTTTTTTTTTACCAAAAATATGAGGAAGAATATAAATCGGTCTAAACTGATGAATAAATTAGTTTTTTTATTTTTGGATATTTATTATAGCAAAAAGTAAAAAATATTGTTTTTTTTTTTCAAAATTGTCGCTCTTTTTTTGTTTATAGTGGCGGTCAGAAATGACGCAGAGGGGATCAAATACCACCAAAAGAAACCTCTATTTGTGGGAAAAAAAGGACGGCAATTTTGTTTGGGTACAACGCCTCACGACCGCGCAATTGTCATTCAAAGAGCGACAGCGCTGAAAACTGAAAATTGGTCCGGGCAGGAGGGGGGTTTAAGTGCCCAGTAAGGAAGTGGTTAATCACCACTGGGGTTTTCATTGTTTGTTATACAAACCAAAAAAAGACCCAACATTTTGAAAAAAAAAAAAAAACTTCCTTTTTGAAGCAACCTGATTTTTTATTTATTTACTATTATTTAAAAAAATTATAAAAATTTAAATTATAAAATTTAAATGATAAAAATGTATTATTTATTTATTATTATTTTTTTTTAGATCTCCGAGCTCGCCGAGACGAGGACCAACCCGGGCAGGGCTATCAGTCTATCTGACCTATGAAAAGGGTACCCCAACACTTTTTTCTTAGTTTCTGTTATAAAAATTTTGCAACTAAATAATCTTTCTTCATAAATTTAGGCCAAATGTATTCTGCTCCATTTCTTTGGTAAATATGACCCAAATCAGTTCTAGAGTCCACAAACTATGGGATGTACACTATATTACCAAAAGTATTGGGACACCTGCCTTTACACGCACATGAACTTTTCCCAGTTGCCGACCCCCCCGCCGTGGCTTGACGGCGACAACATGGCTCCCTTGCGCGATCCGCCGTCACCCGAAGGTGGCCGCAGGAGCGAATATTGTGGGCACGCGTGCGCGTCATCAGAGTTACGCTCACGCGCTTAGCTGGGGCGCCAGTGAGCAGGTGGGGTGGACTTGATGTCCACTGGCCGCCCGCGATCGCTCCCCGGGAGATACAGAACGGGGATCCACTGCTGTAAACAAGCAGATCCCCGTTCTGACAGGGGAGAAGGAGAGTGGATCCTCTGTTCCCTGTATGTGGGAGCGGCGATCCCTCTCCTCCCCCAGCCAGCCCAGCACCCACACAGTTAGTAACACACCCAGGGAACACAGTTATCCCTTTGATCGCCCCCCCAGTGTTAATCCCTTCCCTGCCAGTGACATTCATACAGTAATCAGTGCATTTCCATAACACTGATCGCAGTATAAATGTCAATGGTCCCAAAAAAAGTCTGACATGTCCGCCGCAATATCGCAGTCCCACTAAAAATCGCCGCCATTACTAGTAAAAATAAAAAAATAAATAAAAATCCCATGAATTAATTCTCATGGTTTGTAAATGTGGCAACTTTTGCGCAAACCAATCAATAAATGCCGATTGCGATTTTTTTTTTTTACCACAAATATGTAGAAGAATATAAATCAGCCAAAACTGATGAATAAATTAGTTTTTTTATATATATTTTTGGATTTGTATTATAGAAAAAAGTAAAAAATATTGTTTTTTTTTTCAAAATTGTCGCTTTTCTTTTTTTTTTAGAGCAAAAAATAAAAACCACAGAGGGGATCAAATACCACCAAAAGAAACCTCTATTTGTGGGGAAAAAAGGGCGTCAATTTTGTTTGGGTGCAACGTCGCACGACCGTTGTATGCGATATCGATCATTCGTATGCGCGATTAGAACAGCCGACATACGACGGTCGTACAAGGGAGTTGTATGAGCAAACTAGAAAACTTGGTCGTACCAACAAGCGCTCATACGGCCGTTGTATCGTGTGTACAGAGCAGTTGGTACAACAAAGTTGTATTGTGCAAAACAGGAATGCTCCAAAGTCAGGAATGGCCGGATGCTAATTACATGCACCTGAACGTTCTTTCTGCGCTCGTACGATCGTGCAGTGCAGTCAGTAAGCAAGTTACATTATACAACATACGATTTCAGACGATCGTAAGTACGATCGTCGTCCCGTGTGTACGAGGCATTAGAAGGACCTTGCTTGTGAGAACTTACAATGTAAAAGGAAGAGGCAAGTGGTACAAAAGGTAATACTTGTGTGCAGATGAGTTAAACTACAGAGTAAAAGTTCTGTTGTTAGGAAAGGGAGAGATAAGCTTTCCTAAAGAGATGAGTTTTTGGAGATTGTCTAATGGTGGACAGAGTAGGAGATAGCCAGTCATAGTGCACCAAAAGTGCATTGTTCCTTTATTTTTAATGGTAAAAATCCCATTTATTCACTTTGGTGAGGAGTGTTTTGCAAAGGTTCTCCATGTTGAAGTTAAAGTGTAAGTTCAGTTTTACCAAAAAGCACACTATGCTGTCCCATATGAGTATAGCAGCATAATGCGCCAAACCTACCTAACAACAAGTTCTCTCTTTCTGTTTAGAGCAGTGGTTCTCAACTCCTGTCCTTGGGACCCACTAACAGGCCAGGTTTGCAGGATAACTGAAATGCATCACAGGTGATATCATTTGCTGCTGAGTGATTGCAGTATTCTAGTCTGCATCTCCCCAAGGTAATACTTAAAATCTGGCCTGTTGGTGGGTCCTGAGGACTGGAGTTGAGAACCACTGGTTTAGAGAATGTTGTCCAAAACTGCATTTAAAGAAACCTCTTAAAAACCTTTGCAGCCTGCATTGCCATCAAGAGTTATTGCAGGTCTGGGGCCAGCTCCCCTAGGGCCACAGGAAGGAGTGCTGCTCTGTTATTTTGGGCCACACATGCACAGTGTTGCAACTAGTGATCTCATCACAATGAGATGATCATCACAGAGTACACAATATGCATAAATTCAGTAAGGAAAAAAATCTCCACACTTATACACACAGATTTATAGATAGCTCCAGGTTTAAAGTAAAACTATGTTTAACATCAAAAATTAGTGAAACAAAAAAAGATAATGCACACCCAAATCAAAATAACAGTACATAAAGAGTTAACTGTACAAGTGTGGTTGCTAGAACTATAATAGGGCTTCCTCAAGAAAAATCCAGGTAAAAAATATCAGGGCAGCCATCAGAAATTTTGGGGCCCCTTAAAAAGCTTCAGGCCTGGGCCCCCCGGGGCCTGACCACCAGCATTCCCCAGGGCCCTTTGTACAATATACCCCCATCCACCTCCCAGCAACATCCAACCCTTTGGACCCCTTTACTTTACATGGTCCCCTGCACCTCTGGACCTCTTTACATTATACAATCCACTGCACCTCTGGACCCCTTTAGATTACATGGCCGCCCTGCACCTGTGGACCCCTTCGCATTACACAGCCCCCTGCACCTGTGGACCCCTTTACATTACACAGCCCCCTGCACCCATGGCCCCTTTTACATTACACGACCCTGTGCACCTCTGGACCCCTTTATATTACACAACCCCCTGCACCTCTTTACATTACACAGCCCTCTGCACCTCTGGACCCCTTTATATTGTACAAACCCCTGCACCTCTGGTTCTCTTTACAGTACACAACCCCCCACAGCTCTGGACCCCCTGCATGTTACACAGTCCCCACCCCCCACCACTCTGGACCCACTCCATGTTACACAGCCCCTACCCCCCACAGCTCTGGACCCCCTCCATGTTACACCACCCCACCCCCCCCACAGCTCTGGACCCCTTCCATATTACACAGCCCTCACCCCCCCCCCCACAGCTCTGGACCCCCTCCATGTTACACAGCCCCCACAGCTCTGGACCCCCTCCATGTTACACAGTCCCCACCCCCCACAGCTCTGGATCCCCTTCATGTTACACAGCCCCCCCCCCCCCCCCACAGCTCTGAATCCCCTCCATATTACACAGCCCCCAGCTGCTCTGCCCCGTTCCTACCTTTACTCATGAGGAGGGGGACACAGCACCGCTGAATACAGGACAGGACCTGCTGGAGTTAACTTTCTAAGTTAACCAGCTAATGATTGGTGGCTAAAACCACCTAGCAACCAATCACCTGCTGGCTAAAGTTAACTTCCGCAGCCAGGTCTTGTCTTGTCTTCTTTCTCCCTCTGCCCCCATTGCACAGTAGGAGAGAGAGTGTTTTCTTTTCTCGTGACACTCAGAGCCGGCCGCAGAGAGCCAGATTGCTCTGCACCCAGCCCAGGCACCCCCACGCCCTGTTGCTGTGTGGGGAGGGTGGGAACGGGCCCAGTACCGGGTCCCTTCAGACGCTTGGGCCCCATACACTAGTAGTGCCTGTACCCCCCTGATGGCAGCCCTGAGTAAAATGAATAATAGGCATCCATCCAATAGGTAGTTTGGAGAGACTTTGACAGACTGGTGGTGCAGCTCAGCTGAAAGAAAGCCTGTGGAAGCAAAGAATATGGTAACCGAAACTCCCTTTAATGTAATCCCTAAACAAAAATCAGCATTTAACTCTTGTAGTGTAGGGGTAACCCTACTGCAAAGGTAACTTTTCAATTTCACCCATTGTATGCACATATTTCAGTATGGAATGTAATTGATATACAAGCTATTGATCTCCCTCTCTATGCAGAATCATGTTTCAGAAGCAGAAAAATAACAGTTCATGATATATGGCGAGTAGGCTTCTATTATTTTCCCTCTTAACTCTAATATATACGGTATATAAGAGAATAGGGGTCACAGGAAAGTCTTCTGAGGATAAGGAAATGCTGAAATGACCTCTTTAATGCCCTTTATTTTATAATGTCAGAGACCAAATTTCCTTCCTTGTGCAATTTTCTAACGGCAATCATACATTTTCTGCTACAAAATTCACATATATACACAGATATTTTATCTACAGTGATAGGTACATATTCCAATATTGAACAGTATTAGAACTGCCTTCACTAAACTCCACATGATGATAAATTGCCTGCCTAAGGAAATACACATATTTTACAGTAAACTGCAAACATATTATTTTTACGTCTTCTAAACATACAATGTTTCATTTAATGAGAAAAAATTATAGATATTATGAAATCATGTATGCTTTGGAGAAATCCAATGTGTATACATATATTCTTTTATTACAGAGAAATATTATGTTTTTTAGTGTAAGGCCTCATGCACATGGACAGTATGAGGCCTAAAATCTGCTTAGCATAAAATCCTGGTGTTCTTCCCTACCTTGGGAGTTACAGGTGGTGCGTACAGCTGCCCACAGAAATTAATTGCTGTAGGCATACACTGATGCATTGGCGTGAACACCCATATGACATATATCCTGAATGCAGAAACTTCATGCACATAAACAGGTTGAATCTTAATACCTGCATTTAGATATGCTGCAGATTTTCAAAGCAGCAGTGACAAAATTGTAGTGTAGCAATATGCTGTGTTGCCTGACTTTTTAAATGTTTTATCCATCGCTGTTTTAAGCCTAATGGACATAGAGAGCTTGAGGTTTAAAATCTGCTCTACTGTAAAATGTGGGCATTTTCCCCTACCCAGGGAGCTGTAGGTAGCACATACACCATCCAGAGATGAGAACTTCTATAGCTGGCTGTACTTGCTACCTGTGGCTCTCTGGGAAGGGAAAAATGTGGTGGTTTTATATTAAAGCTGATTTTAATTCTCAAAGCGTCCATGTGCATTAAGTCCAAAACAGCATGAGATGTCTAAGAAGTTTCTAAAATACATGCTCTGTTATTATCAGGCTTTCTTAGAACATATTTAAAAAAAAAACAGGCAACATCTCTGTCAGGTTTGTATTGCTTTCTATGTGCCAGTTAGGGAAATTTTCCCCTCACTTCTTGTCCAAGGGACACAACAGGAAGTAACTGCAATCTGCCCAATGGGAGAAATCAATAAAACCTGACAGATGTTTCATTGCTGTCTTTTTTTAGAACAGGGGAGGAATCTTCTTGCTTCCTACCCAGGGACATGACAGACACCCCCAGCCCTCTGGACTCACCTAATCACCTTAGCATTCCCAGTCTTCTAGACTTGAGACTTGCTCAGCTGTCCCAACTCTCCCTGTCCCATGGGTAAGGAATCTCTCCAACATGAAGTGCTGTCTCCTGAGTAAAGCATCCTCGCTTATAACAAATGTATATACACCTACACACTCACACAACCTGCAGGTCTCCAGTAAGACCTGGACATAGGATTGGAGACTTCTTACTACCCAAGTCTACAAACTCCAGACTTTGATCCAAGGTTAGAAAACCTGAAGAAAACTGAAACCCCACTCTTCTCCAATCAGACAAAATACTCCAGAGTCTCTCAAGCTGCACCCTTGAAAATCTTATGTATCTTCTGCCTATACTTGCACAGTGGCAGCCTGGCAGGGCTTAACACTGTCACTTGTGATATTTTTCAGAGGGCGAATACATTTTCAGAGGGTGGCAAAGCAGTGATATCTTGGTGTTCTCCTATATGTGTGCTTTTTTTTTTTTGGAGGTGGTGTTTTCATGCCACATCCAAGCATTTGGCTCACATAGCCACACTGATGTCAATAGAAACATTTGAGAGAAAGTGCCACCTGTCAAACCCAGCATGCCAAGTTAAACTTGCCACAGCTAAGAAGTAAACATCACAGCTACAGCATGTGTACGGCCTCTCTGGCTGCCATGTTATGGTTTAGGTAAGCGGTCAGGGAGGCAGTAAATTAATGGTTTTTAATGCCCCTTAGCTGTCTGTGTGAAAGAGGCCTAAGGGTCTTTAATGCCTCCTAGAAATCCTGGCTACACAGTAAAAGCACCTTTATCACTGATGTTTTATGCTGTGACTTCACTGCTAGACTCAGCTGGCAGAAGAATGAGTTCAAAAGTTCTACAGATGTATAGAAGAAATTACCTTTATTTACATGAACACTGTGTTATGTCTCAAAAGCACCAAGCATGCTCCCTGGCCACATCTATCAGTTCCAACCATCAAAAAGGCCCCAAACTATAAAACCACAGGTGCCCTAAATAAGGTGTATAACATATTCTAGCAACACTGAACAATGGCACATCCATTGCTGTTGCATTTCTCATAAATCTACAATTATGGCTGAACATAGGATGTATCTATTACATATACACTATATTATGCAGGCCAGTCAAGTTCCTCCATCCCAAACTCGGTCATCCATGTCTTTATGGACCTTGCTTTGTGTACTGGTCTAAATCATATGATAAAGGGGGGGATTATGGTGTGGGGTTGTTTTTCAGGGGTTGAGCTTGGCCCTTTAGTTCCAGTGAAGGGAACTCTTAAGGTGTCAGCATACCAATACATTTTGGACACGTTTATGCTCCCAACTTTGTGGGAACAGTTTGGGGATGGCCCCTTCTTGTTCCAACTTGGCTGTGCACCAGTGCACAAACAAGGTCCATAAAGGCATGAATGAGCGAGTTTTGGGTGGAGAAACTTGACTGGCCTGCACAGAGTCCTGACCTCAACCCAATAGAATACCTTTGGGATGAATTAGAGTGGAGACTGCAGCCAGGCCTTCTCATCCACATGCATGACCTCACAAATGCGCTTCTGGTAGAATGGTCAAACATTCCCATAGGCACACTCCTAAATCTTATGGACAGCCTTCCCAGAAGAGGTGACGCTGTTATAGTTGTAAAGGATGGGTCAACTCAATATTTAACCCTACAGACTAAGACTTAGATACCATAAAGTTCACGTTCGTGTAAAGGCAGGTGTCCCAATACTTTTGGTAATATACTGTATATGTGCTGAACTATCCATTATGAACCCACAACACAGTATATTCTTCAGCAAATGGGAAAGCTTGAATCAGCTAAGTCTTGGGGGAAAAGCCCTGCAGCACGCTTGCTCTGCTTTAGAGCTGTAGTCGTCATATTGTTTGCATTGAGAAATATGGGGCTGCCATTGCTGACCCTTTTCTAAAAATTATATCAGCCCACTTCTCTGGCTATAATACTTTCTAAGCAACAGATTAAGAACAAGCACATAGCAAGTGAAGTCACAAAATAAATATAAATATAAAATATATATATCAAAATACTTGTTCCATTGTCAGGTCAGTGTCACCCAATGGATAATGTCCCTCTGCCTGCTCCTTGCTATCCCAGATACAACAGCATATGCTCAAAATATGCAACAAAAACTACTCAATGTTATATTTATATAATAGTATTTTAAAGGGTATAAAAGAGAAGAAATGCAAAGTGAAAGCCAAGAAGCCTACTTATATCCCCTACGCGTGTGTTATTCAATAAATCAGCAAGTGATATAATAAATATAATATTATATCCACATCCACAACCAGAACTACATTTTTCTGTGTGACTGTGTTTCATTCACCTTACAAAGAATGTCCTTGGAAATACATCTACCACCTTTAACTGGGTAAAACTATCCACAGCACTGTATGTGTTCTGAACGCCATATCAAATGGGCTCCAATTGTGTTATCCAACGCCTTCAGAAAGGCTAATTTCCACATAGGCCAGACCTCAAATTATAAAGATAAGATGTGAGTTTTCCCTGTTATCTCCAGATCTCTCATAGAAAAAAAACATTAAAATAGGAATACCCAATTATTTCATAAAGGATATCTTTCTATCATTCCAACTTCATCTCCACAAATTGTCTCAACATAGGAAAGAAATAAACATAGAATACAATCTGATAGTGTAATTAAAAAAAAAAAAATAAAAAAAAAATAAATAAAAAGGGGCAGACTCGATGGACTACTCAGTCTTTTTTCACTTTTCTATGTTTCTATGTTTCTACTTATAATTTGAGGTCCAATCTTTTTTGGTGAGAGAGCCATTCTGAAGGTGGTTTTTCGACAACACCGCTGGAGGATATCTAGTAGTTTTGGGAACTTTTTTTGTGTGGTGATAGTGGACTTTACCACATTGTGCATTATTTGTAGTGCAAATTTGTGTTTTAGTCTGATTTCAGACCTCTTCAATGCGGAAATGCATGCATTCCCATGTTCATCCCAACATCATATTGCTTGTTACACTGTATCGTGTGCTACTATGCCATTTATTTTTAATGGCAATTTAATGCACCTAGCCATCACATGTGTTCTGGATATAATAAGCAGCCTATTTGTTCTGATACACCACTGTTTCTTATTAGCATTGCTGCTAGTCTCTAGTCCCACTCAGCTTTAAGGCCTCATTCACAGGCCACATCAGCTGTGCAGCAGTATGTTGTGAAAAAATTCACCTTGGAGCCCAGGTTTGGGGGGGGCAGCCACAGCCGAGAAGCCTGTATAAAGCAATGACAGGCTGACAGTGGCCGCAGCTGGTGTTCAGATGTTATTGCACAGGCAGCATCCAAACACCACTTTTTCACGCAATACTTGTTACATCACAACTGATTTTGTCATGTGACTGAGGTTTAAAGTGTAACTATGGCTAAAATCAACTATAGCCAAAATCAAAATATACATTTTTTTCTGCAGTCTGTCACCAGCACTAATACAGAACCCATTCTCTGTTTATGATTGGGAGCTGATGGAATGGGCTCCTGATAATGAGACCACTGTGACAGCCAATTACAGTGATCATGGGAAGTCTGTTATGCCTCCTGGCATTAAGACTCACTTAAAGGGCCACCGATAGGGGGTGGGAAAAGGTTGAACCTATTTTCTCACCCAAAAAAAACAGTTGCTTTAACTGCCTAAAAATGTTAAATAGGATTGGACTTAAATTTGTTTATCACTTACTTATAGTAAAATTAAACTGTGCCTATACTCACCTCTGCACCAGCGATGCAACATCCACAAGCTCCCTCGCCAGTGCTGACATCTTGACTGGCCAGTGTCGGATGACTTAACTCCCACATATGCCCACAGGAGTTAATTTATGCTCACACCAGGAATTATACAATGAGCTGCACCATTTTGTTTACGTGTCCATCTAAGATTACCCTGTCCATAAGGTGGCAATGCTGTTTGGTGATTTCATTGCAGAACAAACAGTGGTGTCACCCTGTTAAAGGAAATTGATAAATAATGGTTCTACTGACAGGATCAACAAGTAATTAAACTATGTTATGGTGGGGACTTAGAAAAACTGGAGATCGCTGTGGGAAGCAAGATGCCGGCGGCCAGCAGGGTTGCCCAGGTGGTTAAGCCGCATGTTCCAGCAATATGATTCCCAGACAGGAAGAATAGTCCAAAACCTAATGTACAAGAAGCTTTGAAGTCTATGATTTATTGGTTCACTACTCCCTCACACAACAATCTACGAGTAAAAATCCTCCAGGCATTTCTAATCCTCCACCTGTCTGCCAAGTAGTGACATCCCCAGACACTAATGACTTATTGAAACCACTTTCTCAGAAGTACAGGTGAAGAAATGGAGTATGCACAATGTGGGGGTCCTGAATGAAAACCTGAAGTGTTCCTCTACCAATGCCGCAATATGATTGTTACCAAGTGTTCCTCAAACTGTAAAAATTTGACATAATTGTAAACTAGAAGTTTAATAAACAAAAACAAATCCTCACATTGTGGAAGTTTTCAACCTCTGCCTACACTTTTAACTTTCCACATAATCTTTTTTTTTCTGTAAGAAGCAATGGAGAAGAGCGTGTATTTACATTTTGCAATAATGTAATAATTATTCAATTAAATGTAACTATTTGTATTAGAAAAACAAAAACTGCTGCATTAATACTAGTGCCAGAATGTATCTTACGTGTAATTTTGTCCATAGTTGAACTTAAGGTTATAATTTGCAGGTTTAACATCAAATAAAAACAATGTCACATTAGGTATACAACAACTCTAACATTATATATGTTATACAGATGACATAAATCATATACATCATTCACATAACATAACATAAGCAAATTACTGTTTCACATAAGCTACACCCAGTTTATGACTAATTGGCTGCTAAGAGGAGTAGATGACTAAATCCCATGACAGTTCTGACCTAATAAAGATAATTTGTAATAAAACACTCTAAATATTTCTGTTTGTGATTTCATTTTTAAAACTCATTTACTATAAAATGTTACCCTAATATAACATAATTAACTAGTATAATTTGTTTACAGGGATACATTACATTAGTGTCAGCTACTTAATACAAAGATTTTACAAAGTATTTTTACAGGGATATAAAACAAAGCTACATTTTATATTAACAAGAAGTAAACTAGATCAGTCATTGTGAATCAATCTAATTACACAAATTTGAGTTGAACTAAAGAGACACCATATTATTTAATTACTTAGCATATAAAATATCAACACTATAATTTTTATATCAGCTTCCAATTTATTATAATGGAAGTACCCATTATACAATTTACTAATTATATATTTACCCAGATGAAATTCATAAAGGCTGCACATTTGGTCCTCACTAATCCCTGAATAACACCTACATCAGATCAGATACAGATACATTTTTTCACATATCTATAGCTATATCTATATAAAAAAGAACAGACTAAGTACTCAGAAAAATAAGCAGGTTCTGTTAAATATTAGGTGTCATTTATAAAGCATGGAGCAAATAAAGACTGTTCATTTCTACTGTTCTGGACTTTGAGCTCATTCTTTCCATTTACCATTAAAAATGTGAAGCTCAAAGCTGATGTGTTGTCATAGACAACACATCATCTTTACTCTCTTCCAAATTTTATAAATTAGTCTTATGACTTATTATACGCATTTATTATGTATTGATATTGAAATATTGATAATGATTACACCAATAATAAACTTTCTGGGCCTAATATAATAGTATGTTTGTATGCTAAACTCAATTTTCTAATGTATCAACGGTTTATCAAAAAGTATTCTTTTCCTAGGCAATTATTTTGTAGCATGTCATACTAACAAAAAAATCATATAGTTTAATACCTTGCACTTGACTAATATGGAGCTGTAACCACTTCTTTTCCTCAGTAGCGTTTCATATGTAATGGTGTAAGTTGCTTAGCAATGACTTGTAACCATCCTCCGTAGGTGGTGGGTTATGAAAGGTTGTCCTAATTATGATAGGTCATGTCCTACTTTCTATTCTCCTTCTGTAGTTTTCTAATTACTATGGCAAAGTAGCACACTGTGATAAGGTTGTGCATTGGTGGAGGTCAAAATCTATATTTAGTAAGATAAATCAAATCTTGTGTATATTTTGTAACCCAGGGATTGGGTATGCTAAGAGATGTGTACAACTTTTACAAGGAAATACACAATGGTAGAAAGATTTGAAGTACATCAACTGACATATTAAGTTACCATCACCAAAAAGGAAAAGCAATGATCTTAAA
>BLSH010203700.1:752856-763489 GCA_018402905.1 Glandirana rugosa
GTATCGGTCCACAATCTTACCGGTTCAGTTTCAGGTCTGGACTTAGGTTAGCTCTTAGACACCATTCTTGACTTTTGACGACAAGTGTTTGCGAGAGGTAGGTTGGAGTGACTCGAGCTCGACAAAACGTTCCTCCTTACCCGTTTTTAAAGTCAGAGAGCTACACGTTTCGAAATTTATTGGATATTTCAAACTTTTTTAACAAATAAAAAACTGAAAAATTGGGCGTGCAAAATTATTCAGCCCCCTTAAGTTAATACTTTGTAGCGCCACCTTTTGCCTGCGATTACAGCTGTAAGTCGCTTGGGGTATGTCTCTATCAGTTTTGCACATCGAGAGACTGAAATTTTTGCCCATTCCTCCTTGCAAAACAGCTCGAGCTCAGTGAGGTTGGATGGAGAGCGTTTGTGAACAGCAGTTTTCAGTTCTTACCACAGATTCTCGATTGGATTCAGGTCTGGACTTTGACTTGGCCATTCTAACACCTGGCTATGTTTATTTGTGAACCATTCCATTGTAGTTTTTATGTTTGAAGCCTGAAATGTGGCAAAAGGTCTCAAAGTTCAAAGGGGGCCGAATACTTTCGCAAGGCACTGTATATATATTTATATATAAGGGTGTGTCTAAATTCACCCCATATTGAGGCAATAGCACATTCAAAAAGGACATATTGCATAACTTTTTTGCTTAGTTTAGCAACTGTACATTTTTCATTAACACCATGTATTTCTTTAGGAGAATATCTGTTCAGGGTATGTATATAGACAAATCAACCTACATGTTAAAATATTGCATGCAGGTTGCTTGAGTGATGGTCCAAGCAACCATATAGAAGCCACAGGAGATAGTATGCAATTCCCCTACTAGGTAATTTAAAGGATCGTGATTTAACCTATTAGCAACATGGTCTCTTTAAGGTGGCCATACATGAATCATTTTCAACAGTTGGTTAGATGACCTGATTTCCCCATCCGCACATTAAATACCACCAAAAAAGCTCTACCTGTCTCAAAAAACTGAAAAAAGGATTGGGGAATGTGTGGATGGAGGAATCACTCCTGCTGTGCTATTGTGTTCTGACGGTGAAGAGAGGGAGACCTCCCCACTGCCAGAATACACTGATCAGTGTCATCAGCTATAGCCGGTGGCACTGATCTTTCTGGAAAACCCTGACAGGCTGGTTGTGCAGAAGTGGATTCGTAGATCCACTTCTGTACAACCAGCCTGGCTATATATGGGTTGAAACTCAGCCAGTCCCTGCTGAACTGCCAACATTTTGATCCAAGTATGGCCACCTTTACTCCTGATTGTGGGTTTTTTATATGAAGTCTTAGATTTGTAAATCTCCAATCTTATCTGCGTTGATTGAGGTGCATCTGTGAAGGATGGGATAGATTGTCTGGATTACTAAAAATGGGTATCACATTATAGCTCTAGACCAGTATTAGCATTGTAATGCTACAAATCCAGTGAAGTTGCACTCCAGGGGGAAACAACGCTATATGCTTTTTTATAACTTAAAGTGGAGTTCCACCCAACAGTGGAACTTCCGCTTATCTGCTTCCCCCCCCCCCCTCCAATCCCAAATTTGCCACCTTTCAGGGGGAGGGGGATTTTATACAAAGACATAGATCTGTAAATCTCCAGGCTTATCTGTGTTGATTGCAGTGCATCTGTGAAGGATGGGATAGATTGGCTGGATAACTAGTGGAACTTCCGCTTATCTGCCTCCCCCCCCCGTGACAAATTTGGCACCTTTCGGGGGGAGGGGGGATTTTATACAAAGATCTGTACATCTCCAGTCTTATCTGTGTCGATTGCGGTGCATCCGTGAAGAATGGGATAGATCGGCTGGATTACTAAAAATGGGTATCACATTATAGCTCTAGACCAGTATTAGCATTGTAATGCTCCAAATCCAGTGAAGTTGCACTCCAGGGGGTAACGATGCTATATGCTTTTTTATAACTTGAAGTGAAGTTCCACCCAAAAGTGGAACTTCCGCTTATCTGCTTCCTCCCCCCCCCCTCCAATCCCAAATTTGCCACCTTTCAGGGGGAGGGGGATTTTATACAAAGACATAGATCTGTAAATCTCCAGTCTTATCTCTGTTGATTGCAGTGCATCCATGAAGGATGGGATAGATTGGCTGGATAACTAAAATGGGTATCACATTATAGCTCTAGACCAGTAGTAGCATTGTAATGCTCCAAATCCAGTGAAGTGGCACTCCAGTGGGTAACAATGATATATATGCTTTTTTAAAACTTAAAGCGGAGTTTCACCCAAAATCGGAACTTCCGCTTAGCTGCTTCCTCCCCTCCTCCGGTGCAAAACTTGGCACCTTTCGGGGGGAGGGGGGAGCGGGTACCTGTTTTTGACAGGTACCCTGCCCCACTTCCAGGAGACAGTGCCACTGTCCCTCGAAAGTTTGGCCCCCTCCTCCTTTCTCCACTGCCGGGCCATTTAGAAAGCACAGCATACTTTGCGCATGTAACGTAGGGAACCGTGGTGAAGCCGAAAGGCTTCACTGCCAGTTTCCCTTAGTGGAGATAGCGGTGGTAGCACCCGACAGCCAATCTGAAAATCCGCTGGAGTGCTGACATTGCGGCCTCCCTGGACAGGTAAGTGTCCATATATTAAAAGTCAGCAGCTACAATATTTGTAGCTGCTGACTTCTAATTTTTATTTATTCCCCAGGCCTAACTTCTCTTTAAGATGTAGTACATGAGGTCTCTCATGTACCAAGACCTTAATATTGTTACAGATCTATGGCAATGTAAAGGAAATTAAATGTAAAGGAGATGAGTAAAGAGACCATGGTGCTATTAAGTTAAACAGTTCAAGATCCACTAGATTACCTAGTAGAAGTATTGGATAATGTCCCATGTGGCTTCTATTAGGCTGCAATGTTTTAACATATGTACAGTACAGGTAATATACAGGCTTATAACATCACTTCTGGTCCGGCAATGCCCTACGTGTTACCGGTGGCAGCTGGTGAAGTTTTAGGATGGGGCGCCAGGCCCCACCCTTCCTTTTGGACCCCCCCTACTTCCCATAAGCCCCACCCCTTATAGAATCCACCCACTCCGCCCCTTGTATTCCACATAGTGTGTCAGGTGTATACAGCTCAGCATCACATGACACAGTATACAGCCCAGTATCACAGGACACAGTATATTGCTCAGCATCACAGGTGGGGTATATTGCAGCCAGTAACACAGTATGCAGCCAGTACACAGGTATTGCAGCCAGTATCACAGTATACAGCCAGTACACAGGTATTGCAGCCAGTATCACAGTATACAGCCAGTACACAGGTATTATAACCAGTATCACAGTATACAGCCAGTACACAGGTATTGCAGTCAGTATCACAGTATACAGCCAGTACACAGGTATTGCAGCCAGTATTACAGTATACAGCCAGTACACAGGTATTGCAGCCAGTATCACAGTATACAGCCAGTACACAGGTATTGCAGCCAGTATCACAGTATGCAGTCAGTGCACAGATATTGCAGCCAGTACACAGGTATTGCAGCCAGTATCACAGTATGCAGCCAGTACACAGGTATTGAAGCCAATACACAGGTATTGCAGCCAGTATCACAGTATGCAGCCAGTACACAGGTATTGCAGCCAGTGCACAGATATTGCAGCCAGTATCACAGTATACAGCCAGTACACAGGTATTTCAGCCAATACACAGGTATTGCAGCCAGTATCACAGGTATTGCAGCCAGTACACAGGTATTGCAACCAGCACACAGGTATTGCAACCAGCACACAGGTATTGCAGCCAGTACACAGTTTGGTATCTCAGGGGAGTCAGGCCGCTCTCTCTCACACGGCCGGCCGGCGGGAATAACAGATGTGCGTGCTGGACACTTCCAGTCCAAACACCAGCATGTCCGCCAGTCCTGCCCCCACCCCATGACATGACCAATCAATGTATCTATGTGCGCCTCGGTGGCGCACATAGATTCACTTTAAAGGCCGACAATGGGCTTTGGGACTTGCTGTCAAAAGACACCAAGTTTCCCAAAAAAGCCGGGACAACATGTTCCGGCGCCTTTTTTTTTTCAGAAATCAGCTGGGGGAGGGTGGCACACTGGCACCCTCTATGGAGAAGCTGCCACTGTGTGTTGAGTCACGGCACGTGACTGCATCAGGGGTCACGTGCCGTGACGTAACGCATAGGGCATTGCTGGACCAGAAGTGATCTTAGAAGCCTTTATATTACCTGTATCTGCATACAGCCAGCATTTTTCATCAAACTGAAATAGTAAGAGTTACTATTTTTAGTAAATATAACAAATGTAATTACTACACTATGGGAGGTCATTGCGCTTTACTTTGACATATGTATACTGCGTGGTGAATGGAGCCTTAAAGGGACCACAACAAGGGAATTACCTAACACTCTATAACATACTAGAAAGACCAGGAATGGAGCCAGGACTGGAGTAATACCCTGAACACCATTTTGGCCTGGGGGAACTTCACCCTGAGAGCCATAGTGATGAAAAAGCGCATTTAATTACTCACTAAGTTAAGCACAGAGGTGTCACTAAGGAAGGAATACACACACTACATCTATTTTTATGCATCTGTCAAGCAGTTTATTTAGGAATAAGCCAGACACATCACTGGGGGACATGGGGGGATAAAACATATCAAGAGCGACTTCAGGAACTTAATATGTACTGAGCCTGGATGAAAGAAGGGAGAGGGGAGACATGATTGAAACCCTTAAATACATCAAGGGGGTGAATAAGGTTCAGGAGGGCAGTCTTTTCAATATGAAACCAAAATTGAGAACATGGGGACATGACCTCAAACTAACTGGAGGGAAGTTCAAAAGGAATCTTAGAATGTATTATTTTACTGAAAGGGTGGTTGATAATTGGAATAAACTACCAACAGAGGTTGTGAGACACTCAACAGTAAATGGCTTCAAACATGCTTGGGATAAACATAAATCTATAGTCAGACAACGAGGTTATTGTGAAAACAAAAAACAAAGAAATAAATAATAAAAAAATTAAAAAGGGCAGACTCGATGGACTACTCAGTCTTTTTCTGACGTCACTTTTCTATGTTGTTTCTATGGAATATGAACGGTCACTTGCATTAATATCAACTCACTTGCACTTCATATGTTTATACCACAGTGTATGATATTGTATATGTAGTTATGATTTATATCACTATATAGAGTGTGCGCAATTTCACTTTACTAATCTTTATATAGTCTATACTGGTGGGAACTTATTCTTGTTTATTTATTTCAGATTTATATGTATGGTGGCTCTACTTGCTACTGTATTTTACATTTTCACAAGGATACACATTATTTGGTTCATTTTATTATCACAGAGGTAGCACAGAGGTACACATTCTCTTTTATCAAATGTTTCAACATACATTCTGGTTTGTCCATATACCTACCCCGAACTTATACTCTCCTGAAGAAGTGAATGTTGTTCATGAAACACATAGAGATTTGCTACATTTGTAGGAAAAAGTCATGTAATATAATGCTATTAACTCAAGTATGTGGTGAATTATATGCAAGACACCTGGTTTTGATAAATATGTAATATCGGCCTTGTAATATTGTAACATATTAACTTGTAGGAATGTGAGTACAATGAGGGTAAAAGCCAATGAAAAAAAAGAAGAAAAAAAGAATGGTACACAGACACTATGGGGGTCATTTACTATATCGCAAATATGCCTTCGCGCAAATTTTAGCGCGCAGAATCACAAATTTGCGCTAATTAGCGCGAAAATGGAATTCACTAAAGCCCTGAGGGAGAAAATAGTCCCAGAATCAAATTCACTATAACGCCCAAACAGCAGTGAGTGACTAAAAACTAGTCGTGGTAGAAGCAAGGGAATTGCACATGGAAATAATGTTTAGAGCATGATATGATCACCTAAATTGTTTCTAAAAATGTAGTATCTTGTTTAATGATGATCTGCTTTTAAATTGTTTAAAAAAGTGATATATAACCTGAAATATCATTGAAAGTCTGAAAAGAGCCAAATTTCCCCTTTTTTCCTGACTATTCATCAGCACAACTGAGCATGCTCAGACCAGAAAATTCCCTCATTTTAACTCCCATGCCTTTTTTAGAGGTGCTGTATAGTAAATTTGCAAATTCGCACTTGTCTATAATGTCTTTTTGAGAAGGAAAATTCGCGTTGGCTAATATGCCTTCTTAAGAAGCCCAATGCAAGTTTTAGCCATTGATTCTAATGATACAATTGTAACTTTCCTAAAGAAATCCTTTTCATGTTGAGATGAATTGTATCTTTCGCTCAAACAAATTGTCCCTGCAACAATGTTGCTATTTCATCATCTAATTTATTTTTAAAAATGCTACAATGTTCAATCTTCTCACGTTTTTCCCTGTCTTTTGCTTGTTGCTGTCCATCTCATAAAAATCTTTTCCTAAACTCACACAGGTATCTTCACAAAGCACAAACAATAAATAATAATACATAATAATAATAATAATAACAAATAATAATATAATAAATAATAATACTACATATAATAAATAATAATAATATTAAATAATAATAAAAAAGCTGTTGCAATAATATCACTGTTTTACACTTCAAGCATCACCAAATAGCACAGAATAAACTCCAGACTAATGTAATTCCACCACTTATATGTGCAAATAAATGCAGTATATGTGTATTTATGTGTATTTATGTGTAGGAGGGTTGCACACTTGGCAGACTGGTGGCTAACAGCTTAATGCTTCTTCCTAGGACCATAGAAGTTCTGGATTTGCATCCTGAGAATATCACTTCATGTAGAGAGGTTTTCTGTTCTCATAACTCATGTTCTTACCAAAATTATGTCTAAATATAGTATTTATATGTAGGAGGGTTCCACCACTATTGCAAATTGTGTCACATGTTTTCTATGGGCAAGGACTAAAATCCGCCTTAACATTTCCCATCCAGCAATAATTGCAGCTTCTTACTCAGGCAAATGCCCCAAAATGAGAGATGTTCTATAGCAGAATTCTCACAGTACTGAGCCATAGCAAACCTTCAATACAGATGACATATGCCAGAAACAGGTTGTTCAATGGTTATCCAACCTTCCACAGCACATCTGCATTGGTTCATTTATTGCAACTCTGAGACTTAGGACTGTTTGACATCACAGCAATGGATGCTCCATGAATGTGGCTAAGGGCTTAGCACTTCTGCTGAGCAAAGCTGGGGTTCATAGGTTCAAATCCCAAACATGCTATGTCCTGTAGAAAGGCTGCCAGCTCTTCCTGTGTTGTTAAACATAACTTATGTCCTTCCCCAAGTTTTAAATAAATGTAGCATTTATGTGGACGAGGGTTCCACCACCATTGCAGATCTTGCACAATCTGTGATCTTGCCAAAAGTATTGGGACGCCTGCCTTTATACACACATGAACTTTAATAGCATCCCAGTCTTAGCCTGTAGGGTTCAATTTTGATTTACTCAAGCCTTTACAGCTATAGCAGTGCAGGGACCTTTTTTTCCCGCACCAGAATCAGGTCGCATGGGTGTTTTCACTCCTGCGATCTGATTCCTATAGGAATCCACAGTTAGCACTGCGATCTATGAACCAATCTGAGGGTGTCATTAATATTGTACTGACACCCACAGCGGTTCACAGAAGGCAGTGTGAACTGCCTGTGGGAGACGTGCAATGCAGGAACCGGTGCTGAAATCATGCTGGATCCTGCATCGCACCTATGTGAACCTGGGCTAAGGCCGCTTTCATACTTGTGTGACCTGAAAGTCGCATGACTTTACCGTGATTTGTTGCAATTTTTTATGTGATTTTGATGTGACTTGAAGCAATAGCTGTGTAATTCTGAGGTCTATCGACCTCGAGTTGCTTCAAAGTCGGACTACTTTGAAGTCGCACAGATATGAATGGTGCTCATTGGAAATTATCTTAAGGCCCCTTTCACACTTGTGTGACTTTTCCTGCGACTTGGGACTGCAAAGTCATATGACAAGCCGTTCCCCATGATTTTCAATGAGCACCATTCATTTCTGTGCGACTTCAAGTTGCAGTGACTTCAAAGTAGTCCATGCACTACTTTGGTCCGACTTTGATGCGACTTGAGGTCCATAGACCTCAGGATTACACAGCTATTGCTTCAAGTCACATCAAAATCACTGCAAAACTTTGCAGCAAAACACTGCGGCAAATCGTTGTAAAAGCACACAAATTTCAAGTCGCACAAGTGTGAAAGAATAACCCCTGTAAAACAACCCCACAACATAATCCCCCCTCCTGATTTGGACCAGTGTACAAAACAAGGTCCATAAAGACATGGATGAGTGAGTTTGGGGTGGAGGAACTTGACTGGCCTGCACAGAGTCCTGACCTCAACCCGATAGAACACCTTTGGGATGAATTAGAACGGAGACTGCGAGCCAGGCCTTCTCATCCAACATCAGTGCCTGACCTCACAAAAGTGCTTTGGGAAGAATGGTCAAACATTCCCATAGACACTCCTAAACCTTGTGGACAGCCTTCCCAGTTGAAGCTGTTATAGCTGCAAAGGGCGGGCCAACTCAATATTGAACACTACAGACTAGGATTGGGATGCCATTAAAGTTCATGTGCATGTAAAGGCAGGCGGTTTGACAATATTGTGTGGGCTAACACATTTGTAAATTATAAGTGTTCTTGTTTATCAGGTGCAATCACTTTGAGTTAGGCAGACATGAAGAGACAGATTGAATGACATTGGTGGGCGTGTTCTTCCATTGGGCGTGTCGGTGTGCAATACAACCTATGTTATATAATTGACTGCATTAGAGGAGGTTGGTTTGCCCTGCAAAGAGGCCATGTTATTTGCTGTGGTTTTTGGGGGAGTAGGGCTGATATTGTGCATAATGACTAATGCCCCACTTTGGCTGTTCGTTGAAATTCTTGTGCATTTTGTCCATCAAAAGTGTGGCTTTGCTGTCAGTGTTGTGTATTGTTGCTGCTGACCATGCATTCATGGTTTAGGAGCATCTGCTGACCTTCTACTCTTTGATCTCATTGCTTAATCATGTACACAGAAATGCATCTTCCAGCAATACCGTCACCAATGTATGTGTGTGGAATGTGGGGCAGTGGGTGGTCATGTTTTGGAATATGCATCTTTTTAATATTTTGTATTTTTTTTTTTTTTTTTTTAAGAATGACCGACTGTTTTTTTGTAATTTGGTATAATCTTGCAGCTAAACATTTGTTGGTGGTTGGTGTCTGTTGAGAGTAGTTGTACTATGAAATGTGTAGTCTGCTAAATACTGTGAAATTAAAGCTATGTCCACTATAAGGCTTGGAAAATTTTTAGATTGTAAGCTCCTATGAGCAGGGCCATTAGATCCCAATTGCTAAATGTTTATCTAAATGTAAAACCTAATATACTAATGCCACTAAATGAATGTACATAAATGTGTTGCTGTGCAAATAAATGTAAATTCTGGAGATATTTTTTCTTAATTTGTTTTGGGGGGAGCTGGGTTTGGGGAAGTGAACCGTCTTGCTAATGACAAATTATGAGAAGGTGTAATCGTGGATTAAAAAAACAAACCTCTTCAGCACACCTGCAAGTAAATGATAAAGGATGTTTAAGTGGAGTCTTTTCTTTTAACAGGTCTGGAGGATTGCAGGTAAGTGCCGGTTAACACTGCTGCACTGTGCAAGATTGCGTCTGATTCACAGTGCAGTACAAGTCACATGCGCTGTCCATGCGATTTCAGCCATACAGATAGGATGGCTGAATTTGCATTGCATTCAGACTGAACTCGCACAGGACCCCTTTTTTTTTTTTTTTTCCTTTTGGTCCACACCAGAATTGGATTGCATGGGTGTTCACGCCCATGCAATCAGATTAATTTCCAAACTGTTAGTTTGCACTGTGATATGTGAGTTGAAATGGGGGTGTCATTAACCATGTATTGATGCTCCCAGCAGGTCACACATGGCAGTGTGAAATGCGATGCAGGAAGCTGCAGTGGATTTGCAGGGTTCCCGCACTGCACAAGTGTGAACCGGCACTCATAATGAATTTAGCTGGTGGATAGGCAGTGTTGTTCATCTCAAACTGAGCCTTTGTCATTCACCTGCCTATTACTAAAAAAAAAAAAAATTGTGATTGCGATTAGAGTTGAGCGAACACCAGGAAGTTCGGGTTCTGCTGGTCCGTCCGAACTTCGGGACAAAGTCCGGGTCCGGGTCCGGACGGAACCCGAACGATCGCACGGACAACGAACCCCATTGAAATCAATGGGGACCCGAACTTTTAGGCACAAAAATGGCTGTAGGAAAGTCCTGGAAAGCCCCAGAGGGCTGCAAAAGGAAGTAAAATGGGGGTAAGGGTAGGGCAAGTGCCCTACAAAAAAATGGGGACAGGGAAATAACTGTAAATATTTTAAAAAAAATAAAAACATAAAAAAAGCAAAAATGGAGGTGAATGTGGATCATCTTCAAACTGTGTCTGAAAAGTATTAATTAACGGTAGAAGCCATATAACTGTTCTAAAATCATCTTCAAACTAGGGCAAGTGCCCTACAAATAAATGGGGATAGGGAAAATAAATTAAAATC
>BLSH010203700.1:768553-789126 GCA_018402905.1 Glandirana rugosa
CTCTTACAAACCACTAGGGTGTACTTGTTTATTTAATTGGGATAGGGGTGGTTTATATCGATGGTGTAGGAGGGGGTGTACCACATTCGTGTTCAAATAAAGGATGTGAATGGGTAGTTTACTCATCGTGGAGAAACGACTTTACCTTGGAACGATATAGGTGGATATATCTCTAGGACTGGTCGTTTTCGTGAAGTCCCACTTGTGTTACTGTAAGGACCCAGTCTCCGGTTTCGGTGTGAACGAACGCTTATAAACTAGCGTTAATCACAACTCGCTTGGGCCTGACATTGCAAGCCCAGGCATGGCTTGAAATCCCACAGGCACCGTGCCACCCGAACGATTTTTGAAATGTCCGGGTCCGGGTCCGTGCCACGGACACCCTAAAGTTCGGTACGGACCCGAACGTTACAGTCCGGGTTCGCTCAACACTAATTGCGATCAAATATTCGCAAGCAAGTGTGGCTTTGGCCTCTGACCCAGGAATGTCATTGTGTTCACCCTGAAGTGCTTTTGCTGGTCAGGATCTCTATATAGGTGGATATAGCAAGGTTCCATTTCAGCAAAGAGGTGCTACTCATTTGATGGGTAAGTGTAGGAAATAAACTTGTGCTTACACCATGTGGGGGAGGATGTGGTAGCTATATTTGGTGGGGATAGGGTTAATTTATTTGTTCATGTGGGATCACCAAACATTCTCTTCCTGCCAGGGCAGCCATCATACATTTTGGGGCTTCTTAAACTGCTTTAGACCTGTCTGCCCTCCCCCCCTTCTGACCACCAACATTCCCCAGGGCCTTTCCCCTGCATCCGCCCACATCCAGGGGTGTACGTATATCACAGCCCCAGTAGGAATTATACATCCTGTCACACTTACTGGGTGTAGCCTGCTAAGCATGACTCATTCAAGTGAAGTGTGCAATGCATGCTAGTGTGGAATCCATGGGTTTAAAAAAAAAACAGTGCACAGGCAGCACAGCCTCACCCGATATTTGCAATAAGACCTCAAGCCGAGCCATAGGTGCTGGAGGTCCCAAATGTGGACCAGTTGTGGTCCAGGGGGCCCTCTCCATGTGACCCAAGTTTAGTATTTTTATCGCCTATGGTTCAGGAGAAAGGTGTCCCCCTCCCATAGACTCCAATGTTAAAGACTGCTAAACACTTTGTTGTAAGGGCCCCTTGAGACACTGAGGTCCCTTACAACAGTACTACCTGAACCCCCCTGATGCTGGCCCTGCTTAATGCCCATGCGCACACATCACTTCCTGTGTGTGTGTATATATATATATATATATCCCCTAGAGGGTTACTTCTATACACTCCTTTTACACTTGGCCGACTTTTCCTGAAACTCTTCATATCTGTGCTTCTTCAAGTGGCACCAACTTAAAAGTAGTCCCTGTACTACTTTGATGTGACTTGAGGTTCCTAGCTCTCAATATTACTCAGGCATTCCCTGAAGTTGGGACAATGTTGTGGGCAAACTGCATTACTTTCAGGATAACACCTTTTGATTTAGGCCCCATTCACACTTGTGTGACTTGAAAGTCATGCAACTTTGGTGTGACTTGAAGCAATGCCCAATGTAATCTTGAGGTCTAGGGACCACAAGTCATATCAAACTCAGACCAAAGTAGTTCAGGGACTAGTTTGAAGTTGATACCACTTGAAGTCAGACAGCTATGTATCCTACTCATTGGAAATTGCGGGGTCCAACTTGACAGGCGTCTCTGCAGTCCCAAGTTGCAGAACAAGTTGCACAAGTGTGAAAGGGGCCTTAGATATCCATCCAAAAGTGGAAGCTCTGCTTATCTCCCCCCCCCTTCTGATGCCACGTTTGGAACCTTTTCGGGGTGGGGGGACCTGTTTTGGACATTTACCTGTCCCCACTTCCAACAGACCTCACTGCAGCGAGGTATGCTAGAAATTTGTCACCCCTCCTCCTTCCCTGCTGCCAGGCCATTCAGAAAGCGCAGTGCCCTTTGTTCATGCGCAGTGGGGAATTGGCAATGGAGGCAACAGCACCTAAAAGCCAATGGAAACATGGACTGGGGTGCCAACATCACTATCTTCCAGGACAGTGTCCTAATAATTAAAGTCAGCAGTTGCAGGATGTGTAGCTGCTGACTTATACATTTTCTGTGGTGGGGGGGCTGAGGCACAACTTTAATATCAGCTTGTTACCTAGATTGGTGAGCTGGGATTGAGCCCCAGCTATCACATAGTACTTGGGCTTATCTCAACAACCTGTACCATGTGAATAGCTTCAGCTAATCACAGTTCAGTAGTAATCCCAGCTGATATGAATGTCAAATAATTCTGACTGTTCAAAGTTTGGCTGGTACATTGATTTGTATTACCATACAAGCCATTACAGCAAGCCTACATGATACATTTAAACAAGGCTATCTAAAGCCTCATACACACGGGACGACGATCGTATACAACAGGTTGTACGAACGACCATTGTATACGAAATTGATTGTTAGTACGCGCGATTAGAACAGCCGACGTACGGCCGTCGTACAACAGTCATATGAGCAAACTAGAAAATGTGGTCGTACCAACAAGCGGTCATACGACCGTTGTATCGTGTGTACAGAGAAGTTGGTCCAACAAGTTGTATTGTGCAAAACACGCATGCTCAGAAGGCAGGAACGGCCGGATGCTAATTACATGCACCTGAACGTTCTTTCTTTGGTCGTATGATCGTGTAGCGCAGTCAGTATGCTAGATACAACAGCCAACATATGATTTGAGACAATCGGACGTATGATCGTTGTCCCATGTTTACGAGGCTTTACTCAAAGAGTAGTTCGATGGTATGACCTTCTGAAACTTGCATTGTACTCAGCATTAGATGCTGAAAATATGCGAACGCATATTCGCCAATTAGCCAATGCCCTTCAGTTTGTTTGTTCCATACTATGAATTCTTTATGCATGCAATGGTATGTACATATTCGATAATATTATGATGTGGAATTGGAATAATCACACACTAGTTAATGTGCTGGCAGTTAGTTTGTAGAGAATTTTCAGAATCCAAGATTAGCAAATGTATTTTCTATGGCTGGTTGTGATCAACTTCATAGTATAGTGGTTCCTTAGAATACCTTCAAAGCTTACAGCTACAGGTTTGGATCCTACAGGTGCCATCACTACACCTTGCATTGTAATTGGCATTATATTTTGAAAATATGTGCAGGCATATTCGCCAATGCCCATCAGTTTGATTGCTTCCATACTATGAACTTATGCAATGGTATGTACATATTCAATAATATTATAGTGTGGAATTGGAATATTCACACACTAGTTAATGTGCCGACAGTTAGTTTGTAGAGAATGAAGAGAATACAAGATTAGTAAATGTATTATTTCTGTCTGGTTGCAGTCAACTCTATAGCGCAGTGGTTTATTCTGATACGTTCAAAGCTTACAGCTCCAGGTTCGTATCCTACAGATGTCATCAGCACACCTTGCATTGTACGCAGCATTATATTTTGAAAATATGTGAAGGCATATTCACCAATTAGCCAATGCCATCATTAGTTTGATTGCTTCCATACTATGAAGTTTTGGAATGCATGCAATGGTATGTACAACATTCATTAATATTATGGTGTGCAATTGGAATAATCTCACACTAGTTAACATGGCAGCAGTTAGTTTGTAGAGAATGAAGAGAATACAAGATTAGTAAATGTATTTTTTCTGTCCGGTTGTAGTCAAGTCTATAGCGTAGTGGTTTATTTCGATGCATTCTAAAGCTTACAGCTCCAGGTTTGTATCCTACAGATGTCATCAGCACACCTTGGATTGTATGCAGCATTATATTTTCCATTTTGCTGCGGTAGTTCCCATACACTTTTTTCAAGCAAATCATGTTCATACAAGCCTTCAATGGGTTCTGCAGATTCAAGCCCAGTTGACATCAGCTATTCCCATATAAGAAGGCATATTCGTGGCTAAACCGCAATTCTGCGTTCGCACGATCGCCTATGCGATATGCTAATTGCCTTTAATGGGCATTGTTTTTGAGCATTATGCGATCGCATATTCGTGATATAGTGAATTAGCCCCTATTTGTTTAATGCAACATAAGTGTTTATACTTTCCAGGTGACTCCTTCTGCATTTGGAAAAGCTAAACACAAGATCTCTGAAGAAGCCTCAGTTTAGCATACTCAAGCCTCGTACACACGGTGCGATGGTTGCATGACCGGATGTCCAAAATCGCATGTTGGCTGTTGTGTCTCGCGTACTGACATGCACTAAGCGATTGTATGACCAAGCCTAATGTGGAGACGTGCTATGAGCGTATAAAGAGGAAGTTCAGGTGAATGTGATCTGTGAATTAGGAACGTAGGTCTACACGAACTGACACTTCCAGGCGTTCCTGACTCCTGAGCATGCGTGTTTTGCATATACAGCTTTGTTGGCCCAACTTCTCTGTACACACGATACAACAGTCATACGACCGCTTGTTGCACAACAAAAGTTTTCTAGTCTGCTTATCCAACTTCAGTTGTACGACCATCGTACGTTGACTGTTCTAATCGCGCGTATTAATGGTCGGATGGTTGTACAACAAGCTGATGTACGACCGTTGTTGTACAACCATTGTACTATGTGTACGGGCCTTTACAATAGCAGGAACAGGGCATTGCAAAAGAAGATCTCACTGTTGTTGTCTCATACAGGTAAATCCCAACTCCAGGCAAAATATATATTTTAAAAGAAACCTTGCCCAGTGTTGAAAATAAAAAAGCTGCTCTTACTGTAATACTCACATTCTCTTTAGCACTGTCTCCAACAGTACCCCCCCCCCCCAATAGATGTCCCCAATCTTATGGGTTAAGTGGGGCACAGTGTTTAACTTGGCAGACCAATGACATACTATGAGTGCAAGATGTCATGGATTCACCTTTTGGGCACCCTGAAATCACAGGGCAATGATGTAGAGAGTGGCATATTGATCATCATTTCAGTCTTGCTCTCTCATCACTGAAAACCCCCCACAGTTGGGAGAAGATTGAAATAGAAAGAGGAACATCTTATCCCTATCCTGAAGACTTTAAAAAAGGTAAGAAAGCACAGAGGGGTGAGGAGTAAGCCCAGAGTTGAGCTTTAAAATGTAATGTCCTATGATACACAAAATAGCTTAGCAACTGTGCAAACCAAAAACTGCAGTCTCCGTGCTATCTCCACAGGTCATTCACATAGTCACAGCAGAAATGCCGAATAATAAGCCTACATGCAAGTAATCAGTGCATCTAGCATTTAGGCTTCATTAGGTTTTTGTCTTGTGCTGCCACAATGGGTTATATGTATGTGGCCTTTGCAGTAGCACAAGGGTCAAAAAACCCTAGCTTTGACATGTTTGACCATATCTTTGACCACTGATCCTGATCAAATCTCCAACTCCATTTATGGAAATGTAGCCATCCACCATGCTTCACTGTTGCCTGAAGACACTTAATATTTTACCACAATGCACCCCAGTTCCTATGTTTTTGTGCATAGTGGAGTCGCTTAGCCTTGTTGGAGGTATGGCTTTTTGGCTGCCATTTTTCCATCAAGACCACTTCTGGCCAGACTTTTCTGGACAGTAGATGTGAGTACCTCAGTCCCGCTGGTTTCTGCCAATTCTGTGATGATGGCACTGCTGGACATCTTCTGATGTTGAAGTGAAGTAAGCATGATGTGTCTTTACTCTGCTGCATTAAGTTTCCTTGGCCAACCATTGCATATGTGGCCCTCAATGTTGCCTGATCAATGGTTTCCTCAATGCTGAGAAATACAGGCAGATACTTATCCATCACGTCATACCATCACGGAGGAATGTGATTGGCCCTAAATTTATTCTGCAGCATGACAATGACCCCAAACATAGAGTCAATGTCATTAGGAATAGGATGTTTAGAACAACCTACCTGTTCCTTCAAAACTGTGTGCAAGTGTAACTAGAAGAATTAATGCTGTTTGTGAGGGCAGACAGTACAGTTACAATACAATTTAATACAGGAGGAATCGGAGGGCCCAGCATATTAGAGCTTACACTATTCTAGCTTAGTGTTCTCACCAGAGAGGTGAAAAGAGAGAAGAAACTCATTGAGGATTAAATGTATTGGTATTTATCCAGTTTTAATAAACCCAAATAAACCCAAATCTGGATTGGTTTTCAAGTCTGTGGAGGAGAGGGGGTGCAGTGGGTGTGAACAGAAGGTGAGTATTTGAGTATTGAAGGGAGAGCTGGACAGCTACAGTTTGTATTTTTAAAGTTGCTGTAAAACTATTGAAAAAAATATATGTGTTTCTTCAAAAGTCCTGCATAAGCAATTAGGGAAGGAAATCACTGGATACAAGGGCTACAGAACAAGTATCAAAGGGCCACACGCAGTCCCCAGGCCACAGCTTGGGAAAAGGGGCCTTCGATTTTACAGTTAGTATAGACATTAGAACTAGGTCACAGTGCTATGCATCTGCAAAATATTTTGAATGTATCAATGCTTGAAAAATGCCACTAAAATAGATGTCTTTTCAGATGCTCATTGAATTATCAGATGGCAGCACAATATCCTGTCTCTATAGTGCCTAGTGGCAATCTTCTGCACTCTGTGTATACATCTTTATGCTGCACAGATTCACCAGTAGCTTAAGGGAGGAATGGTGAGAAAAGCAAGAGGCACTGAAGCAAGACTCATGTTTATCTTGAGTCATTCCCATGTGTTCACCATTGAAGAATGGATTTCATTGTTTTAGGCTGAATATAAAATATGCAACATTTCCAAAATGTTAAAAACAAACCTATGAAATATTAAAAGACTGTATGCATGAACTCAAGCATTAACATTATTTGTCATTTGCTTTCTAGAACAGTCCAACAAGTTACAGCTATGGGATACTAGCCAAAGCATTTTAGTCATCACTTGAGATCTTTCCTGTCATAGGTAAACTGTGCCAAGTTTATTAAACGTCATTTAATAGATGGTAAGTATAAATATTGTACTTGTGTACTTTAGCTATAAATAGATAGTAATTGTGTCTGCTGGTCTGTATTTAAAAAAAAAGAAAATTGTATACTTTTTGGGGGCTAGTTTCTTTATAAGTAAGGTATAATAGCGCACCTGGAGTCACAGAACAGGCTGGTACTTTGGTTTTGTTTGTTTTATTAGGGGATTGAACTTGGATGGAGATTAGGGGTGTTATGGGATGACCATAGAAAAAGTTGCCAATTTGCACAGGACCACTATATGCAGCTCTGTATATACAGTATCTCACAAAAGTGAGTACACCCCTCAGATTTTTGTAAATATTTTATTATATCTTTTCATGTGACAAGACTGAAGAAATGATAATTTGTTACAATGTAAAGTAGTGAATGTACAGCTTGTATAACAGTGTAAATTTGCTGTAACCTCAAAATAACTCAACACACAGCCATTAATGTCTAAACCGCTAGCAACAAAAGTGAGTACACCCCTAAGTGAAAATGTCCAAATTGGGCCCAATTAGCCATTTCCCTCCCTAATGTCATGTAACCCTTTAGTGTTACAAGGTCTCAGGTGTGAATGGAGAGCAGGTGTGTTAAATTTGGTGTTATCGCTCTCACTCTCTCATACTGGTCACTGGAAGTTCAACATGGCACCTCATGGCAAATAACTCTCTGAGGATCTGAAAAAAAAACAATTGTTGCTCTACATAAAGATGACCTAGGCTATAAGAAGATTGCAAATACCCTGAAACATAGCTGCAGCACGGTGGCCAAGACCATACAGTGGTTTAACAGGACAGGTTCCACTCAATACAGGCCTCGCCATGGTTGACCAATGAGGTTGAGTGCATGTGCTCAGCATCATATCCAGAGGTTGTCTTTGGGAAATAGACATATGAGTGCTGCCATCATTGCTGCAGAGGTTGAAAGTGTGGGGGTCAGCCTGTTAGTGCTCAGATCATACACTACACACTGCATCAAATTGGTCTGCATGGTTGTCGCCCCAGAAGGAAGCCTCTTTTAAAGATGATGCACAAGAAAGCCCTCAAACAGTTTGCTGAAGGCAAGCAGACTAAGGACATTACTGGAACCATGTCCTGTGGTCTGATGGGACCAAGATAAACTTATTTGGTTCAGATGGTGTCAAGTGTGTGTGGCAGCAACCAGGTGAGGAGTACAAAGACAAGTGCGTCTTCCCTACAGTCAAACATGGCAGTGGGATTGTCATGGACTGGGGCTACATGAGTGCTGCCGGCACTGGGGAGCTACAGTACATTGAGGGAGCCATGAATGCCAACATGTACTGTGACATACTGAAGCAGAGCAAGATCTCCTCTCATCGGAGACTGGGCCGCAGGGCAGTATTCCAACATGATAACGACCCCAAACACACTTCCAAGATGACCACTGCCTTGCTAAAGAAGCTGAGGGTAAAGGTGATGGACTGGCCAAGCATGTCTCCAGACCTAAACCCTATTGAGCATCTGTGGGGCATCCTCAAATGGAAGGTGGAGGAGCACAAGGTCTCTAGCACCCACCAGCTCCGTGATGTCATCATGGAGGAGTGGAAGAGGACTCCAGTGGCAACCTGTGAAGCTCTTGTGAACTCCATGCCCAAGAGGGTTAAGGCAGTGATGGAAAATAATGGTGGCCACACAAAATACTGACACTTTGTGCCCAATATGGACAATTTCACTTAGGGGTGCACTCACTTTTGTTGCCAGTGGTTTAGACATTTAGGGCTGTGTGTTGAGTTATTTTGAGGGGACAGCAAATTTACACTGTTATACAAGCTGTACACTCACTACTTTACATTGTAGTAAAGTGTAATTTCTTCAGTAATGTCACATAAAAAGATATAATAAAATATTTACAAAAATGTGAGGGGTGTACTCACTTTTGTGAGATACTGTACATCTCCTCTAGTCCTCCAGCACACTACTTGCTCCAGTTATACTTCTTCCTCCAGCAAATGTCTTGTTTCTATATACTCCGGTTCCTCTCTCTTCACATTACTTGTTCCAGGCCCATAAGGAAATTTACTACGCCTTCTACATTTTTCCAGCCAGACTAGCACATGGCGAGGCCTGCCATGCTGCGCGCAGAACCTTAGAACCACCCGTTACAGGTAGGGACAGTTGATCCCCTAGTGTGTAGGTACACTGATGTGCTAGCCGGCCCGATGGACTACTACTACCAGCCCATCCTCTTACTCCAGGCCCCGTCAGCTGCTCCAGCTGCATTGGCCTTCTCCACTGCCGCCATGACACCACAGTCCCTTACTGACTTCTGCATCCTTCCCAGATTGTCTCTCACCCCAATCCACTCTGGCATGCCTCTACAGCTTCCCAGAGTGTGTGCCACCCGGTGGACTCCTGACTGAGCCTCTCTAGTAGGGCTGTCTGTTGCTCTCCTGCTCCCTTGTGCTGCTCCAGGGTCTCTTTTCTTTTCTCCTGGCTGCAGCCGAGCCCAGGCCTCAAGGTCAGCCCCCCTGACTGGGGGCTCCCTCCCGGGTGAGGCCTCGGCAACCTCAGCTACATCTCAGCTCCAGCTCTTCCACCTGAACTCCTCCCCGATTGGGCTGATCCTTGAGTATTTAGGGAGGTCTGCCCCCTGCCAATCCAACTTAGGGATTGGTCAGGGCTCCTCAGAATACTCCAGATGACTACACCTCCCACCCAGCTCTCTGTCCAGAAACATTCCTGGAAGTCCTGGTGACCTCATCTGTGAATCACTCAATCCTCCCTGAGCCACTCCCAGCCCAGAAACAAAAAAAAAACAATCAGGCCTGCACATCATCAGTCGGGTCTGACTAAATTTTCCTCACCTACCAAAAAATCTATCCACACTAGCTCCCACTTACCAGGAGGCGCTACAGTTATATTACTTAGGATGAGCAATGCCCACATTCCGTTTTCTGAGCAAGCTTGCAATCAATTCATTTATTTTATCATTATGGTGAACATCTGATGTCTGTGTATTTAGTATCAAAATATGAGAATAAAAGAAAACTATCATTATATGAGAAATAATTTAAATCTATGGGTTACCTCTTACCCATACAAAGTCTAGGCATACAACAAATCTGTGCAATAGGTTCATTATAATGGTGAGCCCACCAACAACCCATAGTGACTCTGCCTTCATACCCTTGCCTCCATTCAGACATGGAGGATATGTGACTCCACCCTTTCTCACGAGACAGCACCTTGGTGTGGAGAGAATACTACCTCTCCCCCTACTGAACAGCTTAGAAGATGAACAAAGGAAACGTTTGTGAAAATGATGGGACTGTCATTAATCTGTCATTAATTTGCAGTGCATGGAAAATGCACAGGTTTATTTTAAGTGCTAATCTCGTGTCACTTGTGAAAATAAATCTTATGATTTTGTATGACAGATTTAATTGTTATAGAGAGTAAGCCACAGCTCATCAATTCCCTATCACAGTGATTATTTACTATAAGGAATGGATGTGTATGTTGTGTGGAAGTTTAAAGGATGACTGGAGGATTTACTCCTTTAAAATGTTCTTTCCCTATTGGTAAGTAGAAGATTTGTGTAAAAAAAAATAGTTTATAGTGTTTAAAAAAATTGTTGTATAATTGTTGCCCCAATTTTTAAGGCTTAATTTTTATCTGTGTTCTCTTATTTTTTAATTTATCAGCTACCGATTACCTTGGGCATTGTGGCCACAGGGAGCTTATAGGTATGGAACCACAGACACAGGCTGTGCATGTATTCTGTGATGTTAAAATATCTTGAGGGACCAGAGTGAGACAGCTTAATGTTTCTCAGTTTGCAGGATATATCATTCCCCACAAGGTACAGTGGATATAAAAAGGCTACACACCCCTGTTAAAATACCAGGTTTCTGTAAAAATGAAACAAAGATAAATTATTTCAGAACTTTTTCCATCTTTAATGTGACCTATAAACTGTACAACTCAGTTGAACAATAAACTGAAATCTTTTAGGTGGAGGGAAGTAAAAATAAAAAACTAAAATAATATGGCTGCATACGTGTACACACCATTAACCACTTAAGGACCGGAAGGATTTCCAGCTTTAGGACCGGAGCCCTTTTTGCGATTCGGCACTGCGTCGCTTTAACTGAAAATTGCGCGGTCATGCGACGTTGTACCCAAACGAAATTTGCGTCCTTTTTTTCCCACAAATAGAGCTTTCTTTTGGTGGTATTTGATCACCGCTGCGTCATTTCTGATCGCCGCTATAAACAAAAGAAGAGCGACAATTTTGCAAAAAAAAACAAATTTCTTACTTTTGCTAAAATACAAATCCAAAAAATAAATATAAAAAAACATTTTTTTTCACCGTTTTTGGCCGATTTATATTCTTCCTCATATTTGCGATAAAAAAAAAATCGCAATCGGCGTTTATTGATTGGTTTGCGCAAAAGTGGTCGCGTTTACGGATGATGAGAATTCATTTTTGGGGTTTTTATTTTTTTTTATTTTTTACTATTAATGGCGGCGATCTGCGATTTTTAGCGGTACTGCGATATTTCAGCGGACATGTCGGACCATTTTAACACTTTTTTGGGACCATTGGCATTTATACAGAGATCAGTGCTATAAAAATGCACTGATTACTGTGTAAATGCCATTGGCAGTGAAGGGGTTAACCTGCAGGGGGCGCTCTAAGGGTTAAGTATGTTCCCTGGGCGTGTTCTACCTGTGGGGGGACTGCCCTAGCTGGAGAAGGGAAGTGGTCACAGCCTTCGTATACAGGAAGGCTGTGATCACAGCCCTTCCCCCTTCACAGAACGGAGGTCCGTGTTTACTTACACGGACCTCCGTTCTTTCGCTCCGGGGGGGCATCGCGGGTGGCCAGCGGCAATCGAAGCCGCCGCACCCGCTCCCTGGCCCCCCGGAAACAGTGAGCGCGCGGGCGCGCCTCCGGCGGCGCGCGCTCACTAGGCGCAATCACGCGGCCGCCGTCATATGACGGCGATCCGCGTTACAGAGCCACTTTGCCGCCGTCAATTGCCGATTGACGGTCGGCAAGTGGTTAAACTAAAAATTTGTTGAAGCACCTTTTGATTTTATTACAGCACTCAGTCTTTTTGGGTATGAGTCTATCAGCTTGGCACATCTTGACTTGGCAATATTTGCCCACTTTTCTTTGCAAAAACACTTCAAATCTGTCAGATTGCGAGGGCATCTTCTGTGCACAGCCCTCTTCAGATCACCCCACAGATTTTCAATCATTTGTTGATTTAGATTGATGCTTTGGGTTGTTGTCATGCTGAAAGATGAAGTTCCTCTTCATGTTTAGCTTTCTAGCAGAAGCCTGAAGGTTTTGTGCCAATATTGGCTGGTGTTTGGAACTGTTCATAATTCCCTCTACCTTGACTAAGGCCCCTGTTCAAGCTGAAGGAAAATAGCCCCATAGCATGATGCTGCCACCACCATAATTCGCTGTGGGTATGATGTTCTTTTGGTGATGTGCAGTGTTGTTTTAGCACCAAACCTATCTTTTGGAATTATGGCCAAAAAGTTCAACCTTGGTTTCATCAGACCATAACACATTTTCCCACATGCTTTTGGGAGACTTCAGATGTATTTTTGCAAAATTACTACCCCATACACCAGACATATGAATAATATGGGAGATGTTGCTGAAGGCTTCTTGGCAGCCTCCCTGACCAGTTTTCTTCTCATATTTTCATCAATTTTGGAGGGATGTCCAGTTCTTGGTAATGTCACTGTTGTGCCATATTTTCTCCACTTGATGATGACTGTCTTCTCCTGACTGATACCTTTTAACAATGATATCCCTCTGATGCTTTGGAAGCTCTCTGCGGACCATGGCTTTTGCTGTAGGATGCGACTAAGAAAATGTCACGAAAGACCTACTAGAATGGCTGAACTTTATTTGGAGTTAATCAGAGGCACTTAAAATGATGGCAGGTGTGTACTGACTCCTATTTAACATGAGTTTGAATGTGATTGCTTAATTCTGCACACAGCAACATTCCCAGTTATAAGAGGGTGTGCACACCTATGCAACCACGATATTTTAGTTTTTTATTTTTACTCCCCCCCCCCCCCCAAAAAGATTTCAGTTTGTTTTTCAATTGAGTTGTACAGTTTATAGGTCACATTAAAGGTGGAAAAAGTTCTGAAATTATTTTTTTTTGGTCTCATTTTTTTACATCATGGAATCCTGACATTTTAACAGGGGTGTTTAGACTTTTTATATCCATTGTAGGTATACTGTAGGCATTCGCTAGTGTTATTCCAGCATTTGGAGAGTGTGGTTCATGCACCCAATGTACCTCCAGGTAAACATCTTGTTTTAAGTATTATTGTGGAAATATGCCACGAAAAAGTAATTCCTCTCAAGGATAGGACATACCTGAGCTGAAAGTTCTCTTTTTTCTTAAAGCTCCACCCCTCCTCAATCATACCAAGCCACGTGCATTAACATGGGAATGTTTAATTTTGATGAGGACAAGGGTCTCTTCCTCACAATCCTGGCCCAGAGGTTGTGAGAGTACAGGATGGACTTTGGAATTTGGAAGCCCCCTTTAGATAAAGGGGTTCACAGATATCCAGCCTGCACCTAAGGGAATGTACCCCTACTCATACACTACTACACAACAAAAAAAGCAGACACACACAAGGTTTTGACAAGCCTTAAAAAAACCCCAAAAATCCAGTGTTATAAATCCAACATCAGTCACAATGAATGCCACCTGCCTATCATTGCCCACCAATCATTGAAAGAAAAATGAGTTGATATGCTGACCCATCCATTTATACCACACTTTCACTAATGATGACAGCTTTCCAGTGCTGCCGTTATAATTATATACTAGGGGGGGGGGGGCAGGGAAGTGGTGACATCACTGACAAAATAATGACATGACCACATTTGGTCTATGGCCATGGCCATATTTTGTCAGTAATGTCACTACCACTGCAGCCTTTTCCTTACATGTACAGGGATTCCTGGCCATGTATGTGAATGGGGCTGACAACAGTACAGATTGCTAAGCACCTGCAACTCCCAGCCTCCTTAACATCCATTGACATTGGGAAGCTGCGATGTATAAAAGTGGTATTAATAGTGCTATTATGCATAATATTTGGCTCTTATTGGTGCATTCAAATGCCCAAATAGCCAAGGTTTGGTCTGAGCCATAGCCATGAACAGCAATTATTGTTGCAGGCTGACAAAGCTAAGAAACTACCTTGCAATTAGTATCAGAGTTGTCAGCCTGTTATGTGAGCTCATTCAGTTGGCTGTAGGGCTGCCTATCTGATACACCTGGTAGGAAGCCCATTTGTCAGCTGAACACACAATATAAACAACCAGTATCAGCGCAGATCACCTATGTTTTCATATTGGATTGGCAGTCCATAGAGAAGGTATCAAACTACTACACTGGAGTGTTGCAGCTCTCCTGACGTCCACTGGATGGAGGGCTGAATCTGTAACAAAAACAAAAGGAGGAGAGACCGCATGCCACCCTAGTGTGATAAAGTTTATTAAAGCAGGTTAAAAGCAATACAAGTTGCACTCACTGCGGGCAGATGGTTATCTGCCTTGTTTACACAGATTGAGGTATCCCCATCCCATGGCCTGTTCCTCCAAGGTATTCCAAATAGGAGGTCCCTTCAAAGGATGGTAGGTCAGCACGTCTCGCTGCAGCCACTGCTATGCGGCTCTGTGGATGGTGCAGGTGTCCTGGACCAGCTGGCGCCGTGTGACACCACTCACCGATGCAGTGTGCAGACTCAAAAGCCCCGCTCGGGGTTGCTACAACTACATGTTTTGGAGGTGTGGCCTCCTTCTTCTGGTGAGGCTTTGTTTTTGTCACATTCGTTAGCTGAAGCAACTTGCATAGCAGGCTGACAATGCAGCTCATAATTGTGAATAAGGATGAGCTCAGGTATGTTTGGACACAAGCTCAAACCCGCCTGAGCTATTCCAACAGGAAGCTGTCAAAGCCAACAGCCAATCATAGGCAGCAGAGGAATTCCCAGCCCCACAGCTGCACTCATACTCGGGGTAAGTATACAGTCAGGTCCATAAATATTGGGACATCTACACAATTCTATTTGTATTTACATCCAAATCAGGTGAACAGTGTAGGAATTACAACAGTTTCTATATGTGCCTCCCACTTTTTAAGGGACCAAAAGTAATGGGACAATTGGCTGCTCAGCTGTTCCATGGCCAGTTGGGTGTTATTCCCTCATTATCCAATTTACAAGGAGCAGATAAAAGGTCCAGAGTTAATTTCAAGTGTGCTATTTGCATTTGGAATCTGTTGCTGTCAACTCTCAATATGAGATCCAAAGAGCTGTCACTATCAGTGAAGCAAGCCATCATTAGGCTGAAAAAAACAAAACAAACCCATCAGAGAGATAACAAAAACATTTGGTGTGGCCAAATCAACTGTTTGGAACATCCTTAAAAAGAAAGAACTGAGCTCAGCAACACCAAAAGACCCGGAAGACCACTGAAAACAACTGTGGTGGATGACGGAAGAATTATTGCCATGGTGAAGAAAACACCCTTCGCAACAGTTGGCCAGATCAAGAGCACTCTCCAAGAGGTAGTTATATGTGTGTCAAAGTCAACAATCAAGAGAAGACTTCACCAGAGTGAATACAGAGAGTTCACCACAAGATGTAAACCATTGGTGAGCCTCAAAAACAGGAAGGCCAGATTAGAGTTTGCCAAACAACATCTAAAAAAGCCTTCACAGTTCTGGACCAACATCCTATGGACAGATGAGACCAAGATCAACTTGTACCAGAGTGATGGGAAGAGAAGAGTATGGAGAAGGAAAGGAACTGCTCATGATACAAAGCATACCACCTCATCAGTAAAGTATGGTGGTGGCAGTGTCATGGCGTGGGCATGTATGGCTGCCAATGGAACTGGTTTTCTTGTATTTATTGATGATGTGACTGCTGACAAAATCAGCAGGATTAATTCTGAAGTGTTTCGGGCAATATTATCTGCTCATATTCAGTCAAAGGCTTCAGAACTTATTGGACGGCGCTTCACAGTGCAGATAGACAATGACCCGAAGCATCCCGCAAAAGCAACCAAAGAGTTTTTTAAGGGAAAGAAGTGGAATGTTATGCAATGGCCAAGTCAATCACCTGACCTGAATCCGATTGAGCATGCATTTCACTTGCTGAAGACAAAACTGAAGGGAAAATGCCCCAAGAATAAGCAGGAACTGAAGACAGTTGCAGTAGAGGCTTGTCAGAGCACCACCAGGGATGAAACCCAGCGTCTGGTGATGTCTATGCATTCCAGACTTCAGGCTGTAATTGACTGCAAAGGATTTGCAACCAAGTATTAAAAAGTGAAAGTTTGATTTATGATTGTAAATCTGTCAAATTACTTTTGGTCCCTTAAAAAGTGGAAGGCTCATATATAAACTGTTGTAATTCCTACACCTGATTTGTATGTAAATACCCTCAAATTAAAGCTGAAAGTCTGCAGTTAAAGCACATCATGTTCATTTCCTTTCAAATCCATTGTGGCGGTGTATAGATCCAAAAAGATTAGGATTGTGTCGATGTCCCAATATTTATGGACCTGACTGTATGTGTGGCTGCAGGGCAGGGAGTGTCTGAACAAGATTGAGCTAATCCCTTATTGTTAGACAGGGAATAAATGTTGTCAGACTACCATAGGAAGTGCTTACTGGCAGGAGCTCCAAATAAGAGATTTGGCAATAGATACATAAAAAAATTCACAAAAAAATTAAAAGCTTAAGAAAACTGTATTGACTAAGGCCCTTTGCACACAAGCAGTCTGATCAAGTTCGCCTGCCCGTTCTTCTTCAGGTGGACCCGATTGGACCCCCCATTCTCCTTGATGGTGTAGCGGATGTAAACAGATTTGTGTCTGTGTTCACTCTGCGTAAGTGGAGGGGGCACAGACCTGTCATCTACCCGCTCCACTCAGCTCAGCAGGGGATCAGCGGACAAATCCCCTGCTGAGAAAAATTGATCCGGCCTGTGTGAAAGGTGCCTAAAACATGATGGCAAACATACTGAAAAATATATGTTGGGTTTGTATACACTTTAATGTGCCTTATATTGCAGTTACTTTAATACTGACTTATCTCTGATATAATGAAATAAGGACTCTAGCTTGTCTTTGTTATCACATCCGAGTTCCCATATTACTATGCTATGTGTTTTTATGTGGATAAAGTTGTTTGTTAAGCTATGCTCCTCATATGGCACATTCATAGCAACAGTGCAACATTTTTATACATATAGAGCAGAAAAACCGGTCATTTTTCAGCAGAATTATAGATGTGCTACTTGTGTCCAAGCAATAGTTTACATAAATGTTCCCTTGTGTGTCTAAAACTCCTTGTCAGTTTTCTATAAGCCGCTGAAGTGAAAAGATATCTCAAGAGAGTTACAGACAGGTTCAAAGGAGTGAAAAAAATACAGATTTTATTCAGCTATTAGTAGCATGCAGTATTGTGTGTGACTCTGCAAACATGGTTCAGCTCTTAACATAAAACAATATCATTAACGAGTCTAGTACATATTGTAGACTATAGCAGCTCAAAGGTCCCTAAACAAGTAAATTATAGAAAAAAAGAGAAACAGACACAGATCCAGGGCTTCTTAAATTGTCAAATGTTCCAATTTTATGGCATATATAAATGTAAGTGTACATGTACTAGGGAAATGTCTAGGCGAGTCATGCTCTGGTATTAACCAATTACCCAATGCACTATATACATTTTCCTACAAACCTAAAGCAGTATTAAATAGAAAAACAAAAATGTAATATATTGTAGCTTACCAATCCTTAAATGTGGTGACTGCATTGCTTTTCTTTTTAGGCGTTTGTTTTATTTTTTTTTCTTCTGGTAATCCGGCCAGTGACATACTTCCTGTCTTAGACCTCATACACACTTTTAGATTTTCTGCAGATTTTTGTCTTCAGATTTATCAAAACCATGTAGTGCAAGGCAGGCGCCTGATTGCATACAAATTGAAACTCTTAAGGTTTGACCTGATATTATATGGTTTTGGTAAATCTGAAGACAACAATCTGCAGAATATGTAATAGTGTGCATGGGGTCCTTGTGCCTCCACTCTGAGTGGAGAAGCAATGGAGACACCTCTGAACAGCAGCACTGTCAGTCTTGGGAGAGGATAGTATTAGATCCACAAGAAGATTTAGATGAACTTGACAAAAAAAAAAGTGGAAATAAACTCTCTCAATCAACATTAACTCTTTTTAACCACTTCCCGACCAGCGCCGTAAATAGGCGGCGGCTGGCTTTGAGCAGCTCTACCGGGACATCCCGGTATCATTTTTTAGAGCGGACGGTCGGCTATCCAGAGGTAGTGACCGATCAGGCTCGGGAGCCACTCGGTCGTTATCCCAGGGGGCGGGAGGGGACATCCCCCCTCCCACCGCCTTCTGCTGCTCTTCTCCGGCCTCCCGTCCCACTGGGAGACCAGAGCAATGAGCCGGCTGGAAGGAGACCTGATAGAAACCGTAATCGGCTCCGATCGGGTCTCCTTCGGCAAATTTCAGAAGCGACGGCACAACGTCACTTCCGGTTTACTCGGCGGATAACGGCGCCAATTTTAAAAAAAATTACAGTATTCAGAATCGCCGTTTTTGGCGATCTGAATACTGTGAAGTGCAAAGGAGGGATGGGGGGTCTTTTAGACCCCCCAACCCTCCAAAAAGAGTACCTGTCACCATATATTACTATCACAAGGGATGTTTACATTCCTTGTGATAGCAATAAAAGTGATCAGATTATTTTTTTTTTTAAGGAACAGTGTTAAAAATAAATAAATAAAATAAATAAATTTAAAGCGCCACCGTCCCCACGAGCTCGCGCAGCAAAGAAAATGCATACGTAAGTCGCGCCCGCATATGAAAACGGTGTTCAAACCACACATGTGAGGTATCGCCGCGATCACCAGAGTGTGAGCAGTAATTCTAGCAAAAGACCTCCTCTGCACCTCTAACCTGGTAACCGATAAAAAAATTTAAAGCGTTGCCTATGGAAAATTTTAAGTACCGGACTTTGTCGCCATTCCGCGAGTGCGCAAAATTTTCAACTGTCATGTATGGTATCTATTTACTTGGCGTAACATCCTCTTTCACAATATACAAAAAAATTGGGCTAACTTTACTGTTGTCTTGAAAAGGCAACACACTTGAAAAGACCGCTGCGCAAATACCGTGTGACAAAAAGTATTGCAACGATCACCATGTTATTCTCTAGGGTGTTTGAAAAAAACATATATAATGTTTGGGGGTTCTAAGTAATTTTCTAGCAAAAAAAAAACTGTTTTTAGCTAGTAACCAACAAATGTAAAAAAGGGGCCCGGTTGGTAAGTGGTTAAAAGGACACGATTAGAAAATTGTCTGATATTTAATGTCCAATGGCCAATCTGTCGAATTTCAGACCATTAGTATGGTGCATCCAACAACCAATTCTGACTTTTCGGACGACAAAAACCTGAGTTGCAAACTAGAACATTTTTGTCGTCGATTTTCATTAAATGTGTATAGTTCTCATCCGGCAAAAAACGAAGATAACAAACCACGCATGATCGGAAGCAATGACCGAGCCTAAAAAACCCAGAAGAAATTGCCCATGAAAACTAGAAATTGGATTCTCTAAAGAACTTTCGCCTTATATCTAGAATAGTAGTTTTTGACTAAGGAATCTTTAACCACTTCAGCCCCGGAAGGTTTTGCAGCTTTAGGACCAGAGCACTTTTTTCAATTTGGCACTGCACCGTTTCAAATGGTAATTGCGCGGTCATGCAATGCAGTACCCAAACAAGATTTGCGTCCTTTTTTTCCCACAAATAGAGCTTTCTTTCGGTGGTATTTGTTCACCACTGCACTTTTTATTTTTTGCGATATAAACAAAAAAAGGACGAAAATTTTGAAAAAAAAAGATATTTTCAACTTTATGTTATTACAAAAATACAATAAACTAAATTTTAGTCATAAATTTTTGCCAAAATGCATTTAGCCACATGTCTTGGGTAAAAAAAAAAGTTAATTACCGTATATTTATTGGTTTGCGCAAAAGTTATAGCGTCTATAAACTAGGGTACATTTTCTGGAATTTATGCAGCTTTTATTTTATGACTGCCTATCTCATTTCTTGAGGTGCTAAAATGGAGGGGCAGTACAAACCCCCCCCCCCCAAATGACCCCATTTTTGAAAGTAGACACCCCAAGGAATTTGCTGAGAGGCATGTTGAGCCCATTGAATATTTTATTTTTTTGTCATAAGTGATTGAAAGATGACCAAAAAAAAATATATATATACAAAGTTGTTACTGAAATGATATATTGCTCACACATTCCATGGGTATATGTGGTATTACACCCCAAAAATATATTCTGCTGCTTCTCCTGAGTATGGGGATACCCCATGTGTGAGACTTTTTGGAAGTCTATATGCATACAGGACCCTGAAAACCAATCACCTCCTTCAGGATTTCTAAGGACAAAAATGTATGCATTCACCCCACACTACCTATCTCTGTTGCGGAGGCCATGGAA
>BLSH010203700.1:789136-815567 GCA_018402905.1 Glandirana rugosa
GGCCCTATATCGGACGTCGACGTCCGATACAGGGCCATCTCGACGAGTTTCGATCGGTGGCGGAGAAATGTCGCGACCAGCCCTTCACCAATTTTTCTCAATTACAACTAACTCTCTCAAATAAAGGTGAAAAAAAAAACAGTTCAAGTAGATTTAGAAAATCACCTAGATTATGATAGGAGAGGGTTCTGACTGTCACGACGACAAGTCTCCACAAAGGTAACGAAGAGGTAAGTCTCACCTCCGTGTTCCTGGGGTATGTGTGATAATGTATAAGACGTCTAACAACAGACAAAACCATGTAGTGCAAGGCAGGCGCCTGATTGCATACAAATTGAAACTCTTAAGGTTTGACCTGATATTATATGGTTTTGGTAAATCTGAAGACAACAATCTGCAGAATATGTAATAGTGTGTATGGGGTCCTTGTGCCTCCACTCTGAATGGAGAAGCAATGGAAACACCTCTGAACAGCAGCACTGTCAGTCTTGGGAGAGGATAGTATTAGATCCACTAAAAGATTTAGATGAACTTGACAAAAAAAAAAGTGGAAATAAACTCTCTCAATCAACATTAACTCTTTTTAACCACTTCCCGACCAGCGCTGTAAAGAGGCGGTGGCTAGCTTTGAGCAGCTCTACCGGGACATAGCCTGCAGCTGCAGGCTATATCCCGGTATCATTTTTTAGAGCGGACGGTCAGCTATCCAGAGGTAGTGACCGATCCAGCTCGGGAGCCGCTCAGTCATTATCCCAGGGGGCGGGAGGGGACACCCCCCTCCCGCCTCCTCCCGCTGCTCTTTTCCAGCCTCCTGCCCCACTGGAAGACCGGAGCAACGATCCGGCGCCTCCGCCGGCTGGAAGGAGACCTGATAGAAGCCGTAATCAGCTCCGATCAGGTCTCCTTCGGCAAATTTCGGAAACGACGTCACAACGTCACTTCCGGTTTACTCCGCAACCCTCCAAAAAGAGTACCTGTCACCATATATTACTATCACTTATGTTTACATTCCTTGTGATAGCAATAAAAGTGATCAGATTTTTTTTTTAAAGGAACAGTGTTGAAAATAAATAAATAAATAAAAATTTAAAGTGCCACTGTCCCCGCGAGCTTGCGCAGCAAAGAAAACGCATACGTAAGTCGCGCCCGCATATGAAAACGGTGTTCAAACCACACATGTGAGGTATCGCCGCGAGCGCCAGAGTGTGAGCAGTAATTCTAACAAAAGACCTCCTCTGCACCTCTAACCTGGTAACCGATAAAAAATTTTAAAGCGTCGCCTATGGAAATTTTTCAACTGTGTCATGTATGGTATCTATTTACTCGGCGTAACATCCTCTTTCACAATATACAAAAAAATTGGGCTAACTTTACTGTTGTCTTGAAAAGGCAACACACTTGAAAAGACTGCTGCGCAAATACTGTGTGACAAAAAGTATTGCAACGATCACCATGTTATTCTCTAGGGTGTTTGAAAAAAACATATATAATGTTTGGGGGTTCTAAGTAATTTTCTAGCAAAAAAAAACTGTTTTTAGCTAGTAAACAACAAATGTAAAAAAGGGGCCGGTTGGTAAGTGGTTAAAAGGACACGATTAGAAAATTATCTGATATTTAATGTCCAATGGCCAATCTGTCGAATTTCAGACCATTAGTATGGTGCATCCAACAACCAATTCTGACTTTTCGGACGACAAAAACCTGAGTTGCAAACTAGAAAATTTTTGTCATCGATTTTCATTAAATGTGTATAGTTCTCATCAGGCAAAAAACGAAGATAACAAACCACACATGATCGGAAGCAACGACCGAGCCTAAACTACCCAGAAGAAATTGCCCATGAAAACTAGAAATTGGATTCTCTAAAGAACTTTCGCCTTATATCTAGAATAGTAGTTTTTGACTAAGGAATCTTTCAATTGTTGCCAATATACATGTCAAATGTTGTAGACTTTGCTTATTCAGGACAGGATTCTACATGTTTTATTTGTATAACCCTAAAATCACACTGACAACATTTTCTAGTTTCAGATACTCAAATTTGTATATAAATCATTATCTCTCATATATATATATATATATATACACACACACACACACACACACATACACACATATATACACACATGCACACACACTGTTTACATTTGTTTGATTTTTGCTCATTTTCTTCGCCTAGTTAGCTCATCTAACCGTATTCAAATTAGCTATTACACCAATGATAATCAGTTTTCTTTTCAAAAAATAATTTTATTGTGTTCAAATAATAATTAGCATTTTGACTTGCATGTATCAAAGTATGTCTACAGGCATGAAAAGGTTCAACTTACATTTCTATAATAGAAAACAAAAAATGGCAAGAGTCATCACCAAAAAAATATAAACCCCTCCTTCCTTCCCAAACAAAAGTGTACTACTAATTGGCTATAGTGGTAATCTTGGGACCAAGATGACCCTGTGCCCTCTGGTGCTGGATATTGTGGTCATTGAGTGGCATGATGCGGTGCTACCTGGTATGGAGGTGGTGGTTGGTACTCTGCAAGGTAAGTGTTTGCAGTAATTTCACCTCTGACTCCTTTGTTAAGAACCTCTAGGAGAAGACACTCTGCCCTTTGCCGTTGGTCTTCTGTCATTTTGCATAACTTGTTGGCAGTTACAAGGCCAAAGGAATAAGATTCATCAGGTTTAGTTTTGAGAGTGGATGAAGCATTTGTCATAAAGTTTGTAGCTGCCTCCTCCAGGTTTTTGCTTTTCTGTGTTTTCTTGGCTGGAGGTTGTGTGATTGGGATGGACTCCTCAGTGGTGGCTCTAGCTGGCTCCTCCAAATTTTCAGATTCCTGTGTTTGTAAAATAGCAATAGGAAAGGTTAGTTCAAATGAACACAACCATAGGCATTGTAGACCTTGCTATGTGTTCTTTAATGGAAGTGGGCAGCTGTTTTAATTCTGTAATTTAGAGAAATGTATATCTAGCTGTATTTGTGAATACTTATTTTACAATATTTTTATAAATTACACATAATTTTTCAAGACTTCTATAATCCCTTTGAATTGACACACACAGGATGTAATTAAACACTTTACCTGTTTCAACGTAGGTTGTTCAACATCTTCCCCATGCATATTGGAGATGGGCAATCAGTAGACGTTGAAGGCAGGGTTGATATGGAGGGTATGGATTCACTGTGTTCTTTGAGAAAGCGAAGACTTTCAAAGTACCAAAGCCTTGGCAAATCTCCTCTGCTGCAGCTCTGACCTTTCTGACGCCTTTATTTTAGTGATCTCTTTCCGGAAAACTGTGCAGAGATTATTGAGTTTGTTGCGAACATATGCTACATCTGCATTTAGGCATACAGTTTTGCATAACTCTTTTTTGCTTATCAGAGTATTGTTTAGATTTTGTTCAACATAAACAGGGCATCTGCCTATACAAGTCAATGAAGTGTGGCAGAAACTCTGGGGAGGTGAATTTGTCTGTCATGATACTTCTGCAAGTCACAAATCACATTAAAAAAATCAGCATATGTCCTGACAAACTTTGTCTAAACTTTGCAGTATAGGCCCTGAAACCCCAAACACTGTGAGCTAATGTAAAAAGTGTACTTTCAGAGGTTGCCAAGTTCTAATCCTCAAACTTGCGTACGATAGATAATTGATATGTGTCAACGTCTCAGGAAAGATCTTTGCACGTACAAGATTTGACGCGCTTCACGTCTTCAAATGACGCTTACTCATAGCTCATGAGCTATGAGTAAGCGTCATTTGAAAACATGAAACGCGTCAGATCTTGTACCTGGGGTCTGCCCCTGTTGTGCCCCGACTGTACCCATGTATGGTTGACATTTTTTACTATAAAAACTGCAATTTTTCAGAGTGCGACTGAAGATTTTCCTTCCTTTGTCTATGTTGTGGCGGAGCCAGCACCCTATGTGAGTGGATCGATCAACGGAGTGTGGCCGGGACTTTGAGCGGGTGTAGTTTTCTCCTTTACCCTGAAGATGTTGATGCTGATGTGCAGGAAGTAGTGTGTGAAGTTCTGGAAACTGTGTCGACCGCAGATCAGTGTCTGAGACCACAGCTTCAAGTAATGGATTGATGCCTGCATACTTTGATACATGGTGTGTTCACATATTTTTTAAGTGATCTGGATGTAGAGGAAGAAAACTCCTTTCAGCAGTGCAAGTGCCCACATGCTTATCAGTGAGCTCTTGGTTTGCACTAGGGAATTGGAGAAATTTAAAAAAAACATACATGATCTCCAAAACACCATCATCAATATTTTAGCTACAATTTTTTTTTGTTTGTTTTTTTTACGTTATGTTGTACATGTGTTTGTAGAGTTTAAAATTGAGCAACCTTTGCACATTTTAGTCACGTATTTTGAAGATTTGCAACTGTTATATTTAAGTGTACAATTGCACTTTTGCAAAAGTTTGACATATGAACCCACAACTCGATGACTCGTCTTTATCTTATTTTTTGGCTACATCATATTAAATAGGACCAAACAGATTTGTTTCAGCACTTGCAGACTTCCTCAGATGATTAATTCTGCTTTACATGAAACGCATCAGCTTGGTTCCTGCTGTTTTACAGGAATTTGGAGCAAAAGAGTAATCGAGTTGTCAGCCCCTGTTTTAACTTTGAACATTTCTCAGGGTGGTTGGCTCCCCCAGCTACAGCACTAAATCAAACACAGCACATTGTTGAATATGGTGGGGTAACTTGGCCAAAAGTATTGTCATGTACATAAAGCTTGAAGGTGTGCTTTCACACATTTTACAGATTTGCTTGTTTTAAATATTACTGTTTCCAAAAATCGCTTTAATACCTTTGACAGTTTAATGTACACGTTTACTTCAAACATATTTAGTTTTATAAAGAAATGTGGCTAATTTTAACCAAGTTACATATTAAAAACAATGAAACAACGTTGTGTATGTCCTTGCTTCTTTAGGAATGCTGTATTTTGTTTGCAGGAAAGTAGAAATACAGACTAATTCCCCAAAATGAAGTTAGAAGCTGATTGGCTCCCATGCATTTCTGCAGCATAATCTGTGATGAATTCACATCTCAAACTCAAGTAATGCATAAATGAAAAAGGTTTATTGCCGGCAATTTAAAAACAACACATTCATGTACAAGTGCGAACTAAACAAAAATACACCTTAACCTGCTTGGTCAGGTCTCCTAGATATCAGCCTGCCAATCCACTGCCCCTATTTCTACAAAATAATTCTTGTAATTATTTCAGTTTACCCTTGTGCTTTGGGAGGCCAAGCCTGTAGGGGCAATACTAGTGGGCGTAAGACCCTCAATGGGATCATAGACTTCTTGCACTACGCTTCTCCCTGGCACAACAGGATCATTCCCAAGTGGTAGTGTTGTCATGTACCTGTCTGTCATGTACCGGTCATGCCTACGGAGGTAGTTGTGCAGGAAGCAGCAGCACAGCACAATATTGTCTAACTTGTATAAAGCCAGATTTATGGATGTTAAAAATAATCGGAACCTGTTGGCCATGATCCCAAATGCATTCTCCACCACTCGGCATGCCCTGGAGAGGTGATAATTCAAATGTTCCTCAAGTGCAAAGGCCTCATCAGCCAAAAAACAAAGATAAGCTGCTCAACATTATCTTCACAGGAAGGCAGGTTCAGAGTTCCATTCTTCAGTTGGTGAGAAAATTTGTTTTGCTTAATCACACCACTATCAGAATTGCGCCCATTTATTCTGATGACCAAAAAAATAAATTCATAATTAGCATTCACAATTGCCATTAGAACAATACTGAAAAACCCCTTATAACTGTAAAAAAGGGAGCCTGAGTTGGGGGGGTGGGGCAATACGGACATGTTTGCCATCAATTGTACCTCCGCAGTTTGGGAAATTCCATTTCTCGTGGAACTGGGCAGCAACTTCTTTCCACTGCTCAGGGCTGGATGGAAACTGTAAGTAAAAAAAAGAAAATAAGTTTACAGTAGGCAAGTATTTAAAATATGAATGGCTTCAAGCTAGGGCCAAAAAAAAAACAAATAATCAAATAATCAGCAACTAATCCATTATGAAAATAGTTGTCAACTATTTTCATAATCGAATAATCAGCCAGCCGATTAGTTGGCCTGCATACAGAATGCATTATTTGTTTACATATCAGGAAATACAGTGCAGCACACCTACAGCTCAGCACACCATCCATACACGTCAGTAAGTGCCTGAGAACTTGTGAATGTGTGAGGACCCATGCCTCATGAGACATGTAGTCCTGGCCAGGAAGGGAGTGGTTCGAAAGGCAGAAGTTTTTTTGTCTTACTATAAGGGGCACTCTATACTATCAGAGGAAGGTAGACAGGTAACAGCACTCTCTACAGGGACAACCCAATCCATAGACTCTATACTATACTTTGCAGCTTGTTATTGGGCCACTCTGAAGGCAGGAGGAGCCAGAAGAGGAGGATCTGGGCTGCTCTGTGCAAAACCATTACACAGAACAGGTTAGTATAACACGTTTGTTGTTTAAAAAAAGTTACTTTAAAGACTGCGTGCAGGAAAGGTCAGCATCTGAACCCAGAGAAGGTGGAGGCTGATAGACTGGAGGTAATAGAAGGCATTACAATTACATTTAAAGTAAACTTTTCCTGGTACTGTGCATCATATTTAAAATGATCATATCCATGAAAAAAAGATTCAGCTTTTAGTACTACTTTATTATAAAATATTTCTATCTCCCTTCCACCCTTCATATAGCTTCAGGTCTGCCTTCTAGTTATAATGCCCATATATCCTACTTCTGAGTGTATTTATTATTATATATGCTTCTGTCTGTTCTTCTCAGAGTGGATTAGAGATTTTGTTTCCTAACCATATAGTTGGTTATTTATATTTACCACTGCATAGAGAGATTTAAGAATAAATTACCTTAAAAAAAAAAAAAAAGTTACATATTAACTACATTATACATCACACTTCAAGGTTATTATCTGATTAATCGAAACAATACTTGGCCAACTAATCGATTATGAATAAGTGTTACTTGCAGCCCTAGTTCAAGCATAAAGTGACATTAACTTAAAAAAAAAAACACCAAGAATAGCTAAAAATGAAGCTAAATGTTTCATACCTTAAAATGATTGCAAAGGCTCGCTTTTTAAAAAAAAAAAACAAACATGTTATACTTACCTGCTCTGTCCCAGTGGATTTGCACAGAGCAGCCCGGAATCTCCTGTTCTCACCAGGTTTGACCGTTGGTATGATGTTCTTTTTATGAAATGCTGTGTTAGTTTTACACCAGATGTAACAGGACACACACCTTCCAAAAAGTTCAACTTTTGTCTCATCAGTCTACAGAATATTTGCTCAAAAGTATTGGGAATAATCAGGATGTTTTTTGACAAATGTGAGACGAAATGTTGTGTTATTTTTGGTCAGCAGTGGCTTTTGTCTTGAAACTCTCCCATGGATGCCATTTTTGCCCAGTCTTTTTCTTATTATTGACTCATGAACACTGACTTTAACTGAGGTAAGTGAGGCCTGCAGTTCTTTAGATGTTGTTCTGGGTTCTTTTATGACCCCCTGAATAAGTCGTCATTGTGCTCTTGGAGTAATTTTGGTAGGCCAACCACTCCTGGGAAGGTTCATCACTGTTCCAAGTTTTCTCCATTTGTGAATAATGGTTCGCTGGAGTCCCAAAGCCTTAGAAATGGCTTTGTAAACCTTTCCAGACTGACACATGTCAATTAATTTATTTCTCATCTGTTCTTGAATCTCTTTAGATCGTGGCATGACAGAGGGGTTTTTTTTTTAGATCTTTTAGGGTTCTTCACTTTGTTATACAGATTCTATTTAGGTGACTTCTTGATTCAACAGGTCTAGCAGTAATCAGACCTGGTTGTGGCAAGTTAAATTTAACTCCGCTTTCCAAAAAATGTGGTTAATCACAGTTCATTCATGATTTAGTACAGGAAAGGGGGGGGGGGCAATTACTTTGTCACACAGGCAGGTTAGGACAGTTTTTCCCTTAATAAATGAAATTATCATTTAAAAATGCATTTTGTATTTACTTAGGTTATTTTTGGAGTAATTTTAAAATTTGTTTGAATCATTTAAGTGCAACAAATATGCAAAGGAATAAAAAAAAAATAAAGAAGGACAAATACTTTTTTATAGAACTGTATGTGTGGGCTCAGTGTAAATGCCTTAATATGGCGTTTGGCTGTTAATGCATGGGGCATTTTTATTTCCATAAAAGTTTATTGAGCAAAATCACAGTACAAATATATATTGGATACACTTGATCAGTACATGGAATAAGAATAGAGATTAATTCACATCGCCATTGATACAAATACCAGTAATATTAAACGATCATGGTGTACATTCTGTTTTGTTCGTTTAACGACTTGTAGGTTTTGCTCCTCTTTAGTGTAAGTGAATAGGGGTTGCCTAATTATATGGTTCCTGGCAAGGTCTGAAAGGCATTCCTATTTTCTTGGTTTAGACATCTCTTGGGTTGTGTGTCTGGTTTCCCATGTCTGGGCCAGGGTTTGGGTTGCATGAGGCATTTTTGCGCACATTTGTATGTTGCCAGTCTCTGGCTAGTCTCAGTCCTCTCGACTAACCAACTTTTTCCTGAGCAGGTTTAGCCAAGGTTGTAGAGGTACATTTAGACATGACATGTAATTTGAATGGATTAATATTCTGTAATCTTTGTTGGCACTGTAAAGTGTTGTACAACCTCATGTGAAATGTGTTATACTGTATAGCAGCATACTACAGGACTTACCATGTTTGCTATTTGCTTACAGTATAAAACATATCACTTATTTACATTCTGCCTCAGATGTTTTTCTTTTGTCCATTTCCATCTTGAGAGTGGCTCCACTGTTTTGCATGGTCCGAAAGAGCCACCCTTACGTGCATGCTTCATCTTATGACAAGGCTCATATGTTACTTGTTATTATGTCACTAGGGATATGACCACAATACCAAAAGTGCATGCATTTCATCCCAGGACTGGACATGTATGTGCATTCTTTTCAAAGGTGAATAGGGACTGTATGTGAAGCTGGCATAGGCAGGTCTGGGGTGAGGGCATGCACGTACTGTGCAATCAGTGGGACGAGGGACCAAGTACTGCTGATGTGAGTGATTATGTAATCTCTACAGTGTATACTTACCATCCTCCCCATCCAGAAGATTAGGCTGGTAGCATAGATCCATAAGAAGTGATTGACACCAAAAAGTGAAATCTTGGGGATATAAAGTAGTCTAAAAAATGGTTGATATTATAGAACCAAAGAAACATAGAAAACAAACCAGGTGGTCCATTGAGTCTGCCTCATTTTTTATTTATTTATACCGTATATGTTGTTTTTTACTTTTATGTGTAAGTATCTATCAGTGTTTCTTGATAATTTTTCAGTCAAGAAACCTTTTAAAATTCTCTACAATCTTGAGGCACCCCATTCTAAAATGTAAAAAAAAATAAACTAAAGGGTTTGTATAACCCAGCAACATCCATGCACGCAAGACACCCAACAGTGGAGGTGATTTATTGTTCCAAAGCAAATACACGTTTGCACAATGGCACTGACTCGTATTCCAACATTTCTTCTCCTGCAGTTTCTCTCCTCCACACAGCTAATGTGAACCCAGTGCTGACAGAGAGAGGCGAGAAGTCAAACAAGTGCTGTGCAGGTGGCCGATGTCCCCCTTAGCAACCAAAGATATCAGTAGTTGCTAGGATGCTGGCCTGCACAGGTTGTAATGAAAACCTGTGGCTTTGTGTAACACCCGGTGGCTTGTTTTTGGGCAATTTTTAGGCATTTTGCCAAGGCACTCCTGAAGAACCCAGAAGGAACCCTGTTTAAAAAAGGCTGGTATAGATCAGAACAATGTGTGTCCCTAGCATATTTGAATCCATTTACTGTGGCTTTTACCCAAAAACCAATGCACTGCTTCCCTATTATAGATCAACAATCAATAACCAGCTAATATCAATATTTAACTTAATAAGTGAATAACCAAATTAAAATACAGTATCACAATATGATACAATAACCATACAAATATATATATTGCTTCACATATCAGTGCATACAGTAAATGTGTAACAAATAGTCATATATGCAATGTACACAAATATGAAAAAACATTGTGACGAAATATCTAAGAATAGTGAATATGTCCCAATCAAATAATGTTATCTGTGCACTTCCTTAAACCTCACATGCAAAGGTGTTCACACTTCACCCTTTGCAACTCCAAACTGCTCACTCTTATAAATTGACCTCTACATAATCAAGAGGTCTAACTGGCATTAATCTCCAGATGGGAGTAAACTGGTATTCATGTCTCCTTTACAGCGATCCACCTCTAACAGTGCTCCTTGCTGATCACCTCAGCATTATCAGACCCTCCCCTGTATATAAGAGAAAATAATTAGCATAGTGCTCTTTGAACTATTTTGTTGTATAAAATAAAAGTTAAATACACTCACAAAGCTTGAGCAGAAATAGCATATATATACTGTACATGTGATCTGTCCATTCCAGACACATCACAGAACAATGCAGAGACCCCCGCTCGCAGAACACACTCCTGCTTGCACAGTGTGATAATTGCCATCATGGTCAGGCTCCTTCCCTTAGGCAAGAGGGTCTCATAAAAATGGCCTGGGGGTGGGAACTACTCTGGAGAATATGTACAATGCATAAAAAAAAATTCATTCAGCCAGGAGCAGTGCTTGAAATGCTTAAAGTGAAACATTAAACATTTACAAAAAATAACATGTCTGGGGCTGTCCTAATCCTGCCTGTAAAAAAGTATACAGTATCTCACAAAAATAAGTACACCCTCCACATTTTTTGTTTCAATGTTTTTTATTGGTTTTGTTCCAAGTAACAAGTAATAACAGTATACAATGTTAGTCATGTATTGACTTTCTGATGGGCAAAGTGTTAAGGTTCCATATACAAGAGCTTATGTTATATAAGAAAGGCAATCTCATTAAGCAAATAGATAGTGTGAGCATTGGTAACGATGAACATGTGTTGAGAGGCGTTGCTCCACATTCCCAGCTACCCCACAGGCTGGTATTTCCATTTGTAAATAAGTTGTTGTTTCGTAGGGCCTTGGTGATTGTGTTTAGTCTGTGGCGGAGTTGTAAGGTATATTTTGAAAAATCTGGTAAAACTTGGATATTTTTGGCCTGTGGCGGGATCTGGTCTTTGTGGCGGAATGCTTCCAGGATTTTTTCTTTCGTCTGGAAAAAATTAATCCATATTAGGACATCTCGGGGTATTTCTGGAGGGAGAAAGGAGGGTTTTGGGATGCGGTGGATCCTGTCGATAATAAGTTCCACTGGCTTGAGGTCAGGCACAGCCGTCTTGAATAGGTCCTTCGCATATTGGGAGAGTTGGTGTGTCTGTATTGTTTCTGGTACCCCCTGAGCTTTAAGTTGTCTCGACGTGACCTGTCTTCAAGGTCGGCCACTTTGGCCCTCAGGAATGTTAGGTCCTCTTGGTGGGAGGTATGTGAGTCAATGAGGGTATTAAATGAGGAGGTAACTTTGCACATTTTGTTTTCAATATGGTTCACTCTTCCTCCTATCTCATGAATCTCACATTTGCAGTGGGTTAGGGAGGATAGAATGTCTGATTGTATAGATGTGTGGAGATATAATAGCATTTCTTTTAGTGTAGTATCAGAAACTGGCTACCCTGTTGTGGGGAATGCTGTAAAGGGATCATGCCAAGAGCCATTAGGTTGCGTTTTATATTGTGTATTGCTCACCTCCATTAGTGGGTCCTCCTCAAAGTCTGTGACTGAGTCTCTCCTGGGCTTTGATTTGGCTGGGCTCATAATGGTTGCTGTGGAGCTGCCCGAGTACAAAGCTTCTCCTGTGGAGTCTGTTATGGCTGTTTGTGTTTCCTGTATCATCAGGACAGCCTCTAGAGGTCCGGGATCAGCTTCCGTGACCGTGTCGCTGCAGCCATTTTGCTGTAGTCCCGCTTTCATAGGCCACTAGAAACTAGAGAGTTTCTTGATGTCGGAAGTGTCCTGATGGTTCCGCTGCATCTCTGGGTGTAGAGCGGGTGTTCAGCCATCTGGAGAGGTGTGGTAGAGGGTTAGTAGGAGCCTAAGGACTACCGTAGATGTGGAGAGCTCGGAAGGCAGGAGCTGGAGGATTATGCGGCCATCTTGCCAGGCAGTCACCACGCCCCCAGTACCCTTCACATTTTTGTAGATATTGTATTATATCTTTTCATGTGACAACACTGAAGAAGTGACACTTTGCTACAATATAAAGTAGTGAGTGTACAGCTTGTATAACAGTGTAAATTTGCTGTCCCCTCAAAATAACTCAACACACAGCCATTAGTGTCTAAACTGCTGGCAATAAAAGTGAGTATACCCCAAGTGAAAATGTCCAAACTGGGCCCAATTAGTAATTTTCCCTCCCCGGTGTCATGTGACTCCTTAGTCTTACAAGGTCTCGGGTGTGAATGGTGAGCAGGTGTGTTACATTTGGGGTCATCACTCTCATGGCAAAGAACTCTCTCGGGATCTGAAAAAATTAATTGTTTCTCTACATTAAGATGGCCTAGGCTATAAGAAGATTGCCAAGACCCTAAAACTGAGCTGTGGCACGTGACCAAGACCATACATCGGTTTAACAAAACAGGTTCCACTCAGAACAAGCTTTGCCATGGTTGACCAAAGAAATTGAGCGCATGTGCTCAGCATCATATCCAGAGGATGTCTTTGGGAAAAAGACGTATCCAGTGCTACCAGCATTGCTGCAGAGTAGGGAAGAGCTCCCGGTTCGAGTCGAACGTATGTTCGACTCGAACATCGGGTGTTCGTCCATTCAGGCCATTGCGAACATTATGGGGCTTTTGCTAGAATTTCGCGTCCCCCATAATGCATTTCAATGGCGGTGGAATGCTACCCGCTGATTGGCCAAAGTATGCGCATGACCTGCATGCTTTGGCCAATCAGCGGGCGGCTTGCTGTGAGAGCTTTTATTGGCTAAAGGCAGGGTGCCTTTAGCCAATCACTGCTCAGCAGCCTCAATCCACGCCCCACACTATATAAAGCCGCTTGTTCAGCGGCTCTATGTAGTGTGTGTTGCCAGCGGTGATAGAGAGAGAGTTTAGGTTGTGGATTGCAGGCAGTTTAGTTAGATAGCTAATTGTGAAAAAAGATAGATAGATAGATAGATAGATAGATAGATAGATAGATAGATAGATAGATAGATAGATAGATAGATAAAAAGGAAAAAAAAAAGATAGTTAGATAGATAGGGCGATATATATACAGTCAGTTAGTGTAGGCAGGTTAGTGTAGGGAAATATATACTAGATAGATAGGGCTATCTGTATACAGTCAGGCAGTGCAAGAAATATATACACACACACACACACACACAGTGTATTGAGTGTATACTATATATCAGTGCATTATAGTGCATTCAGGGGTGTACGTACAGTATATAGTACACTTGACGTGGTGTCTTAAAATATATACAGTTTTTAACCCCTTAACCCCCGGAGCCCTGTTTTTAGTTTGTTGTTTACAAGTTATAATCAGTTTTTTTTAATAGAAATTTACTTAGAACCCCCCAAACATTATATATATTTTTTTCAAACACCCTAGAGAATAAAATGGCGATCGTTGCAATACTTTTTGTTGCAGCGGTCTTTCGGGGAAAAAAAACACATTTTTGGAGTTAAAAAAATAAGACAACAGTAAATTTAGCCCATTGTTTGTATATTGATAAAGAGGATGTCACGCTGAGTAAACAGATACCATACATGTTACGGTTGAAAATTGCGCACACTTGCGGAATGGCGACAAACTCCGGTACTTAAAAATCTCCATAGGCGACGCTTTAAAACATTTTACCGGTTACCAGGTTTAGAGGTGCAGAGGAGGTCTTTTGCTAGAATTATTGCTCACACTCTGGCGATCACGATTTTTTGCTATACAAGCTCGCTGGGACTGTGGCGCATTAAAAAAAAAATTGTATTTATTTTATTTTTTCTTTTAACACTGTTCCTTTAAAAAAAAAATTCGGATCACTTTTATTGCTATCACAAGGAATGTAAACATTCCTTGTGATAGCAATATATGGTGACAGGTACTCTTTATGTACCTTTACACTTCACAGTATTCAGATCAGCAAAAACTGCGACTGTTAGCCGCAGAGTAAACCGGAAGTGACGTTGTAACGTTGCTTCTGGAAATGTACGGAGTCCCGTTCGAAGCCGATTTCGGCTTCCACAGGGACTCCAAACAGCCGGCAGACATGCCGGATCGGAGCTCCGGTCTCCCGGTGGAACGGGAGGCCGGAGAAGAGCGGCGGATGGTGGCGGGAGGGGACAATGACAGAGTGGCTCATGAGCCGGATCGGCTGTTATCATCTGATAGCCGGCCATTTGCTCTAAAAAACGGTAACAGGGTATAGCCTGTAGCTGCAGACTATACCTCGATACCTCTATACCTTCCACTTAAAGCAGCCACTGTTTATAAACAGCGATTCGCGTTAAGTGGTTAAACTACAACAGCAGGGCCCGTTCCTGCGCCCAGCAAGAGTAACTGTAAGGGGTTACAGTGTTCTGGCACAGACAACACCCAAGTCCCAATTTTTCACCACCTGTTTGACTGGGGCATGTCTTCACAATTTTTAAAATAATTCACAACAGCGGGGTCCGCACCAAAATTAAAAAACAAAATTGCGTAGGGTTCCCCCCCAAGGTCCGTAACAGACCCTTCAGGTCTGGTATAGATTTTAAGGGGAACCCCATGCCAAATTTTTTAAAAAATGGCGTGGGCCCCCCCAAATCCAAACCAGACCCTTATCCGAGCACGCAGCCCTTGCATGGCAGGAGGGGGTGATTACGAGCGAGCGTCCCCCTCCGAACCATACCAGGTCGCCCCATAGCACCTTCTCCCCATGTTGATGGGGAGAAGAGCCTCATCCCCACAACCCTGGCCGGTGGTTGTAGGGGTCTGCGGGCAGGGGGCTTACCAGAATCTGGAAGCCCCCTTTAATAAGGGGGCCCCCAGATCCTGACCCTCCCCTATGTGAATGGGTATGAGGTACATTGTACCCCTACCCATTCACCAAAAAAGGAGTGTAGTGTTACAATTTTGACAAGTCCTTTATTGTGTAAAATAGCTCTTCTTCTTTCTTCCTCTGGTCTCCCTCCATCTTCTACAGCCCAGGTCCTTCTTCTGCTTCTTCTTTCAGTCTTCCTGCTTCCTCTCTTCATCTTCAATTGTCATCTTCTTCCTTCTTCTTTCACCACCGCCACTCTCCCCGCTGCCACTTGGACTGAGGGGGGAACCGGCAATGCATTACAGCTGCAATTTTAAATTACAATTTTTCCTATGGAAATGTCATTTTGCTCTGGCTATATTCTACACCTCACAGAGATGCGCCCTTTTACAGACAGACTAAGGGCACTCCCCAGGCACAATATTTTAAGGAATTTTTTTTTTCACTTTAAGCATTATTAAACTCACTGCTCCTGAAAAAACTATTGATTTAAAAACTTTTTTTTTCATTGATATATGTCCCCTAGGGCAGGACCTGGGTCCCCATACACTTTTTAGGACAATAACGTTGCATATAAACCTTTATAATGAGCACTTTTGATTCTTCATGTTCGGGTCCCATAGATTTTAACGGTGTTTGAATGTTTGCGCAAACTTTTTGTCTGTTCAGAAGGTGCAGGCACGGCGGCTTCTAAGATGGCTGCGATCATCTGAGGCTCCGCACCGCTTCGGTATTCAATTCCCCGCCACAGCACCCAGAACGATCAGCGGTCTCATACACTACATCCCCCTGATCGTGGGAACTCCCGGGCACACTCTGATGTCGGCGAACACGGCCAGAAGAGATCTCTCCCGCCAGCTTGACTCCGCTGGTAGGCCGCGGGACCCTGACAAAATGGCAGCCACAGCTGCAAAAAGGGGCCCTGTGAAAGCTGACAGCTCCCTCCACACACTACACATAGCCAGCGATTCATATGCACTGGCTCCCTCCCTCTCCTCCACCGAGTCTCTTCTGGGGAGAACAGTTGAGGGATTGCTCCTAACCCTCATGAGCAACCCCCTGGCGGACTTTGAGGTAACCAAGGAAGGTGATTTCAGCCACATGCCCTCCCCCACTGACTTTCCATCCATGGTGGCAGCATTCTCAAAACTGCTATCAAGGGGATTGGCACAAAATGCAGCCCAGATCACTGCTTCTATCCATGCAGACCTACAACACCTGGGAACCAGGCTTGAAATTATTGAAAAGAAAGCAGACCAGTCTGTTATGAGAATTAACCAAAACTCTGCAAGATTACAAGACGTACAGGACCAATTAGAAATGGCACTCACAAAAACAAATGAATTGGAAAATAGATCCAGGCACTATAACTTTAGAATTAGAGGCCTGGCCGAATCAATCAAGGAGGTAAACCCAGCGGTTAAAACGCTCATCAAGGACTTGATTCCTGAGATTCCAGAGTACCGTCTTGAACTGGACAGGGTCCATAGGGCGCTCCAACCACCAAGATCTGTTGGGCTCCCCAGAGACATCATCGTTAAACCCCATTTCTTCAATGTTAAGGAGGAAGTGATGAGATGGTCGAGATCCTCTGGCAATATTTACATAAATGGTCTTGCTGTCCAGATATTTGCTGACCTATCGCCATTTACCATACAGAGACGCAGAGCCTTGAAGCCCTTACTACAAGTCCTGGCTCAAAAGGAAATTTCATACAGATGGCCATTTCCATTCAGACTGAACTTCTCGTTTGGCAATAAAATCTACGGATTCACTACGTTCCAGGAAGGCGAGCAAACTCTTCTTCAACTGGGCTTGATCTCTCGGGAACTGAATGCCCCAACAGTGAACAAGAACCCTTCTTCATCGAAAAGTTCCTCGCCGCAGAGCCTCTTGAACCCAGCGTGGCAGAAGCAGCACCCCAAGAGGTCTAAAGATTCCCAACCTCCATGATGACACCCATCTGGTAGAAGGCTTTGAAGCTTGCTCCACCTACTGCACACCATTTCTCTCAGATCGGAAAGATCTGGATTTTTTTGGTCTTATTGGTCAAGTACTTTCTTTTTTTCTCTCCTTGAAGTCTGGGGTTTCTACCCTGAGAAACTTGTGTGGGGGCGGGTTAGATCATTGTAAGGTTACTCTAAGTTCTGCTGAGTTTAATGTCTCTATGTTCATGCAGTTGTATAAAGTGTGGGGAGGAGAGGGGAGGGGTACTCTTCCTAACATCCTCTTTAAGAATGACTTATCATTTAACCGCCTTAGGTCCATTGCATTCGATGTTGGCTCTAGGCCCTAACCTGGATGGATCCCTGGAGCTTTCTGGCCCAGTTAAGGTGGGGGGTGAACACACCCCACATCTATGGAGGACTGTGGCCAGTGTGGGTCCCCCCTTGGTGGCTCCATTAGAGTCCGCTTGGGGTGAACCCTGGGCCCAGGGTATTTCCGCCTTTTAGATTTCTAAGGTTATTTTGCTCAAATGTTTAACATTCTGGTTATCATTGTTTTCGTATGCTATATATAGCGGGGAGACCGTTGCAGAAGCATTGCGCCTCCATCGGTCTCGAGAGGTACTTACTTCCTGCCTCGGAGACGGATAGAGGTTTCCCTATTTAGGGGACTTCAGACCGTATAGGTCATGGGTTGGAAAGTGGCTGGGGGTACAATAAATTTGTTTTTTTTATTAATAGTTTTTATTAAGTTTTCAAAGTACATATAATACATGAATGCATGGTAAATGTATACATTCTCACATTTTTCGGTGAAGCAGTACTCAAAGAATTTACATAGCAACCAACAACATTGCATGCTTAGTAACAAAGAAAAAGAGCATACAGTATTTGTATAGAATTAACAGAGTATCAAGGATATAAACCATGTTGTATAATGCGGGATGTTTAATATCACATGTGGGGGTTGAACACAGGAAATGCAAATGGGGGGGGGGATATATCTGTGTGAGAACAGTCCTTGTCTTGTATGTTAGGATACATATTTAGAGTACCATTTTATCCATGGGGCCCAAAGGTGCGAAAAGTTTTGTTGCGTAGGTTTGCCTTGTGCGAATATAGATTCATATGTATAGTGGGACTGTACTAGAACCACTATGTCAGTGAGTGTTGGGATTGTATTTGACTTCCAATTTCTAGTGAGAAGCAACCTGGTTGCTAGGAGGATATGAGAGATCACCACTCTGAATTGCAACGGAATTAAATCAATGGTAATATTGAGAATTGCCAGTTGTGGGAACAGTATGATATTAAGCTGTGTAATTTCATTGATTAGTGCGATGAGGTTAGCCCAAAGGGGGGCTATTTGTGGGCATGTCCAGAAGATGTGATATAGTGAACCTTCTAGACCACATGTTCTCCAGCAAAGCGGTGATAGATGAGGGAAGATTTTAGCTAGTTTTTGAGGAGTTAGATACCACCGGGAAGACAGTTTTTGGGACAATTCCTAAAGTGCTGTGGATTTTGTAGCTTTGTATATTGATTTTATGGCTGATTGCCATTGATCTTCTGTAAAACTCGTATGGAAATTTGATTCTCATTCTGTAAAAGGTTTAAATTTGGTAAAAAGTGTTTTTTCCTGTAAAACCGAATATATTCGGGATACCCCTTTGGTGTAGGTATTGTTTATAAAGTAATAGTTCCAGATACTCGTGGGTATTTCACTTTCAAGGTGAGGATGTGAAGTTAAGCAATGATGGATTCTATGGTAGGTAAGGAAGTCTGAGCTGGTTGTTTGGTATTGTGCTTGCACTTGGGTAAAAGTTTTGTGGAGTATGAGATTACAGAGTTTGTCAGTGTCTGGTGCTATGTCATTCAACCATTTTGGTATGTGTATATCTGGGTTTAACAAAGATATGATTTGTAAAGGTAATCGTACGGTTGTAGTAGGGGTGTTGGTCCACTTAAAGTGTATAAGAGCTTTCCATGCCTTGATTGAGGCTTGGATAGTCGGCGATAATAGATTGAGGAGAGGAGGTTTGGTTATTGAGCTGAGCAGCCAGTTTAAGGTTTTTACCCAGAACCATGTAGGTCTCTATGTCCGCCCACAGTGTGTTGGGATTCGGCGTTAGCCATTCCTTCAATTGTGCAAGCACTGTGGCTAAATGGTAGTCTTTAATATCAATAAGGCCTGCACCCCCAACCGATCTATTTTTAATGAGTCTAGAATGGGTGCTTCTAGGTTTTTTCCTCTGCCATATATAGCGGTGTAGAATAGTTTGTAGAGATTTAAGGTATCTGTGAGTAAGGTGTATAGGCAGCGTGCGAAATAGGTATAATAGTTTGGGTAAAACTATCATTTTAAACGCCGCTAGACGCCCTGCCCAGGAAAGTTCAAATTTAGCTAATTTGTTGGTTTCTTGCATAAGCATATGTCTGGCCTCAATAAAGTTGTTAGTAAATATTGTTTTTGTGGATTTTGTTAGAGTGACTCCTAGATAAGTAATGCCCTTGTCAGCCCAGGAGTATGAGTATAGGTTGCGTAATAAGTTGCTAGTTGTGCCATCTATTCCTAGATCAAGTATGGGGGACTTAGTTTCATTAATCTTATAATAGCAAAGAGCATTGAATTTATGAAGAGTGGATTGTACCGAAGCCAGGGAAATCATAGGGTTGGTTATGATTAATATCACATCATCTGCGAACAGATTAATGTTGTGTTCTATGGAGCCAATAGTGACACCAGTGATGTGTTTGTTGGATCGAATGTGTTCAGCCAGTGGTTCCATCATTAAATTAAAAATAATTGGAGACAGAGGGCAGCCTTGGCGTGTTCCGTTGCTAATATTAAATGGTTTGGAAAGCATCTCAGATGTATAGACTTGTGCAGAGGGTGTGGAGTACAATGACATAATAGCTGACAATATATGGCCTTTAAAGCCAAATTTAGTTAGGGTAGCTGTAGGTAGGTCCAGTGTACTCTATCAAACGCCTTCTCTGCATCCAGAGATAGGAGCAGAGAAGGCGTTCTGGTAATTGTTACTTCATGTATAATATTTATGAGTCTACGGGTTGCATCGTAGGCCTGTCTACCTTTGGTAAAACTGGATTGATCTCTGTGAATGAGGGTAGGCATGATATCTACCAATCTTGATGCTGTTAGTTTTGCATACATTTTTGTGTCAATATTGAGCAAGGATATAGGCCGGAAATTTTGGGGTGCGGTGGGATCCTTTCCCGGCTTCGGTAAAGTGATAATTAGTGCCTTTAACATTTTAGGTGGAAGAGAGGAAGAGGAAGCAGCATCATCACAAACTAATGTCAGGTAGGGAGCCAAAATAGATTTGAATTTTTTATAGTAGTCTCCTGTAAGACCATCAGGGCCAGGAGATTTATTGGACGGGAGGGTTGCCATAACTTCCATAATTTCATGCATTGTGAATGGTGCATTCAGCTTAAGGAGTTGGTCAGGTTGAATCCTTGGGAGATTGATTTCTTGTAGAAATGAATCAATGTCATGTAGTGATGGTTGAATAGAAGTGGGGTCATCTTTTAGATTGTATAGCCGGTTATAATAATTACTGAAAGCGTCAGCAATGGCTTGTGGATCTATGAGTTTCTGTTCAGTGGTAGGGTGGTATAGATGGGAGATTTTAGTTTTGTTGTGATAACCCTTAATTCTGAGTGCCATTGCTTTCCCTGCCTTATTCCCAGTGGCATAATGTTGTGCCTTGAATTTTTTCTGAGATTGTTCGAATGATTCTAAGAGGAGAGATTTTAATTCTTGTCTGAGATGTATTAGCTGATCTTTTAGCGATGCCTTTGGGTTGGACTGTTTTTTTTTTTCGATTTCTCTGATGGAGTTTGTAATTTTATCTAGATGCTGCGCTTTCCTCTTCCTCTCCTTGGCATTTAGCTGAATGAGAATTCCTCTAATAAATGCCTTGTGTGCATTCCATAATATGGTATTATTTGAAGAAGTTCCCTCATTAATACTAAAGAAGTTTTCAAGTTCATTTTTGATGTGTTGAGAGTAAATGTCTGAATGAATAATCGATGAATTAGCTCTCCAAATTTTCTTGGGAGATTGGGATTGAGCGTTTGTAATAGTTATGGTGACCGGGGCATGGTCAGACCATGTGATCGTGGAGATAGTTGACTCCGAAATGTTGGGTAGGATCCATTTATCCACTAGGAAGTAGTCAATTTGTGTGTATATGTTATGGGGATGTGAGAAGTAGGAATAGTCACGTTCAGTTGTGTGGTGGCATCTCCATACATCAAAAAGGTCATTATTCCTTAAGAAGGTTGCCATAGGTGAGGTGAGTCTGGTGGTCTTAGATGATGAGTCTACATTAGTGTCTGGGACAATATTGAAGTCGCCACAAATTATTAAGTAACCTTTGCGAAATATTTTTAATTTTTTCATCAGGCCTTTAAGGAATTTGATCTGGCCTGTGTTCAGGGCATATATATTTACAATTGTATATCTAGAGTTGTCCATCGTGCAATCAAGGGCAATATATCTACCATCTGGATCTAACAGGCAGTTGTGGAGAGAAAAAGAGAGAGTGTTTTTGACAGCAATCAACACACCGTTCTTTTTTGAAGGACCTGATGCTTTGTAAATGTTCGGGAAATTTTTGTTGGTGAATCTAGGTTCCTCATTAAGTTTGAAATGCATCTCCTGTAGGCAGATTATATCGCAGTGAGATTCTTGCACTGTGTGCCACAAAGACGATCTTTTAGCAGGGTGGTTCAGTCCCTTGGTATTGAGTGACAGCAGTTTGAGCATCTTAGCTGGTGAGTTGTGAGAGATTGAAATTAAAAGGTGGGTTACTTACAGTTTCCCTGAAGGAATGTCCAGGTATCTTCGTGCGATAGTGTGGAAGGCAATTCTCTCTTTTGGTAATGGATGAAGACAGTATACAAGGACTGTATCAGGATTGGGAGAGGGCTAGGGAAAAACAGGTAAAAAAAGGGAAAATAAAACAACAAACGGTCAACAGCAGTATTAGCAGGAGCTGTTGTGTAAGTTAGGGTTTGAGTTTGTGTATTTGACTGCGATGAGCAGGTACCGAACCGGAAGGTATAACTGGGAAGAAGATCATTAGTAACGCTTATAGAAGTGTAAAGAAGAAGTGGATGTATCAGTATCTTCTAGTAGCTGGATTTGTTTTCTCATTTTGTTGGCTCTTGGGCGTCGTGGGTAGGTCTGGTACGATACCCCATGATCGAAGTAGTTGGAGGCCCTCTTCTACCGAGGTAATGTGATGTTTGGTTCCATTTTTGGTAATTACCAACTTGGTGGGGAAGCCCCATTGATATGCGATTTTATGGTTGTTGAGTGGCTTGGGGATGGTACTAAGTTGTTTCCTTAATTGTCTAGTAAATTGCGAGAGATCTGAATACAGTTGCAGGTTGGCATATGGAGCTGGAAGACGCTCCTGTTGTCTTGTTTTCCTTAGGAGTCGATCTTTCGTGTGAAAGAAATGTATTCTCATCAAAACATCCCGAGAAACTTCTGCAGGAAGATGGAGGTTTGGGAAGCCGATGTATACGATCGATTATAGTTTCCATTGGTGAAAGCTCGGGGAGAAGTGTTGTGATTAGGTTCCTGGCATAATCATTGAGGTCAGGTGGGAGGACAATTTCCGGGATCCTCTTATTTTAACGTTATGTCATCTGGACCGGTCTTCAAGGTCTGCCATTTTAACCTTCATCCAGTATTGATCATCTCGGATAATTTCTTGTGCATCTACAAGGTAATTTACCGTTTTCGTCAACTGACCCACTTGGTTTTCTACGTGATGAACCCTTCTGTTCGTGGAGTGCATTTCTTCTGAGAATTTGGTGAACATAGAGGAAATTTCAATATGGAGGGACGATTGTAATGAGATGAGCATTTCCTTTAATGTGGTGTCTAGCACCGGTTGGTTTGTTGTGGGGAATGCAGCTATTGGTGAAGCTTGGTCTTGTGGGAAAGGAAAATATGCTGATGTAGAATTCGCCCCCAGATCCCGAGCCGTTGGGTGCAATCTCATTTTGGATTTGGCAGGGCTGCTGCTAGAGGAAGATGTTGTTGATGGAGGTGAGGTGGGTAATGGGTTTTGTAAGACTAGTACTTCTTCTGCCTCTGCATCTGGAAGGTCTGTATAAGATCCATCAGTTCCGGATGAGTGGCCTTGGGTACTATCTTGTATCTCCCCATTAGTTGGCTGTGAAAAGAATTCAGTTAATTTTTTGGGTTATCGGTATTCTTTCCGTTTCCGATTCATGTCTCGGATGTACTTCTATGCGTTTGTGGCAGCGAATTAGCTAGCGTTACTGCGGTATTTCTCCTGTCGGTATAAAACTGTATGTTTACTTATCCATCAAGCTCTGTTTGTACATAAGACTGGACCACGTATGAGACAGGTAACATGTGTTATATTCCCCGTACTCTAGTTTTGCGATCAGGACGTCAGTCTATATAATCTACACTGCAGGATGAATAGCAGAACTTATACTACAACCTGTAATACTATGTCTGCGTATTCTGCAAAGATTGCCCTTTGATCCTGTTTGCTATGGGTGGTGTGGGTTGTGAAGGGTGTCCTTCTAGAGCCCTACAAATTATAGCAGGGTAAGGTTCAGACAACAGTTTGCTTCTGTGAGCCCTGTTTGATCCTGTCTACGTTGGAAATCAGAAGTGTTGATAAAACTGAGTGTAAGGAGCCTATGTGTGCACACTGGTGTGGGTTGAATTGCTCACCGCTTTGATTAAAGTGCGGATTCAGATCAGGGAGCCCAGGAGCTCAGAGAAAAGACGTCCACCACTCGTTGCGTCAGGCCACGCCCCCTTGAATTTGTTTTTTGACAAGTCTTTCTTCTCCTTCTTTCTTCTCCGTCTTATTCTCTTGTTCCTTAAACAGCCGCTATTCCTATTCGGAGCCACCAAGGAGCCTATGAAGGTCGCGTCCCAGGATTGGATTGTGAAGCAGCATCGCTTCCTTCTGCCCCGTCATGTGAGACCTGCACTCTGGGTGAGTTATGGCTTTCATTCGAGATACCTCAAACTCTAATCCATGTCCACCACAAACCTTATTAACCTACCTATGAAAACTGTTACACACAACACCCAAGGCCTTAATTCGCCAGTTAAACACCGGAAATTATTCCAATCTGTATAAATCCACCAAATCCAATGTCCTACTCTTCCAAGAAAAGCATTTTCATGGTCCTATAGCCCCTCTTTTATCCATCATCACTATCCACAATTCTATTTAGCTAACACTGAAAATAAAACCAGAGGAGTGGCAGTATGCCTCTCCAGAGGTCTAAATTTTTCCCACTCTAACGTAATTAGAGGCCTCTCAGGCAGATTCATCTTGGTAGAAGGTACCATTGATGGGGAAAACTACAGTTTTATTTCCTATTACGCCCCAAACAAAGGGCAAGCCAGTTTCTTTACTTCAATGATTCGCACCTTGAAACCACATTTTAAGGGCACAGTTATCATGGGAGGAGACTCCAATATAGCATTTGATCTTGCACTAGACAAATCCTTAACCGGAAGACATAAAACCAAATGCCCCTCTAAGCAGAGTCTGAGAATTGCACACCTTTTTAAAAATGGCCTGATAGATACTTGGCGGGAACTAAACCCGAATACCAAAGATTATACCCACTTTTCGGTACCCCACAATACTCATGCCAGAATTGACCACATTTTCATTCAATCCCCTACTATCCCATGGACTATCGGAATCAAAAATTGACCACTCTCTAGTTACGCTTACAACCAAACAGCCCTGGGGAAGGGTGGGACCCTTTAATTGGCGCCTTAACAAAAGTTTGTTAAGTGACGAAGCTCAATGCACAGTCCTTAACAATACAATTAAAGATTACTTCAGAGAGAATGATGACGACCAAGTAACACCCGAAACACTGTGGGAAGCTCGTAAATCAGTTATAAGGGGCAAACTGATCCAATTAAAGATTACTTCAGAGAGAATGATGACGACCATGTGACACCTGAAACAAATTACAACACAACTAAAGAGGGAGCATAAAGCCAAAATATGCAAACTTTCTGAGGACTTCAACGTCCTGAACAGACTGCATAAAAGTAAACCCACCCCTGATACTCTGAGTAGACTGGAAACAGCTAAGGTCAACCTGAACCTTGCGTTGACTACCGATGCTGAGAAAAACCTCAGGTGGTTTGGGGCCAAATTCTATTCCCAAAGAGACAGGATAGGTGCCAAATTATCTGTAAAACTTGCTCCTAGACCTCGCACCCTGGCTTTCCCCAAAATTTGCATGCAATCAGGTGAAATCTCCCAAAATCCTACCAGGCTCATGAAGGCCATTCAATCCTTTTATGCGAAATTATATGAGTCTGATCCCCCCCCCTTCACAACACAAGCTTGAATCATTTTTTAACAACCTCCCTATTCCTACACTCTCCAGCAGCCACAAGGATCTATTAGATAAACCTATTTCTAAGGAAGAGGTTTTAGAGATGATCAAATCCTGTAAGCCAGGATTGGCCCCTGGGCTGTATGAGTTTTCGACCGGCTATTATAGAAAATTTGGACCTCAACTAGCTCCCTACATGGTGCGCTTCTTCAACTCTCTCAGGGAAGGAGCCCCTCTGAATAGAGACCTGAATTCGGCATATATTATAGTTCTCCCCAAACCGGGGAAAAAACTAGTGAAGTTTGTAACTACCGTCCAATTTCCCTAATCAATAACGGTCTCAAAATCTTGACAAAAATCCTAGCCTCTAGACTAGCCAGCTTCATAGCCACTTATATTCACAAAGATCAGATAGGCTTCATCTCTGGAAGACAGGGCCCCGATCAAATCAGAAGGGCAATTGACATAATCTCTCTTTTAAACTCTCAGTGGGATGGGGGTCCCCCTCAAAAGGGTCTCCTCTTATCCATAGACCTTCAAAAAGCTTTTGACTAGAGTTGAGCGAACTTCTAGAAGTCCGGGTTCTGCTGGTTCGGCCGAACTTCGGGTCAAAGTCCGGGTTCGGGTCCGGACAGAACCCGAACTTTGTCCCGGACCCCGAACCCCATTGAAATCAATGGAGACCCGGACTTTTAGGTACAAAAAGTGCTGTAAAATAGTCCTGGAAGGTCCTAGAGGTCTGCAAAAGGAAGGAAATGTGGGTAAGGGTGGGACAAGTGACCTACAAAGAAATGGGGACAGGGAAATAACTTTAAATATTTTTAAAAAAATAAAAACATAAAAAATGCAAAAATGGAAATCATCTTCAAAATGGGTCTGAAAAGTATTAATTAACATTAGAGGCCATAGAACTGTTCTAAAATCATCTTCAAACTGTGTCAAAAAAGTATAAATAAGCCGGAAGTACCCATATCACTGTTCTGCAAAATGTGTGTATCACTTTAAATCAAACCGGAAAT
>BLSH010203700.1:817180-828102 GCA_018402905.1 Glandirana rugosa
GTAACTTGGGGAGATTACAGTCCCACCCTAGACTCACGTTAACGATCCCAGAGATATCACTAACACTTTTAATTCCCACTGTCGCCTGTTGGAACAGACCAGGGAAAAGATTACTCCTTCCCCAGTCTTATCAAAGGGTCATCTGCGTGGACGCGTGAGTCACAGCTCATATCACTGACCTAATATGGATTCTTAAACCCTGGTGTTGGGGTAGATAGGTCTCAGAATTTCTATATCCTGGTACACTGACACAGTTTTCATCTCAACTCGCTTGGGCCTGACATTTCAAGCCCAGGCATGGACCCGAACCCGGACTTTTTTTGAAAAGTTCGGGTCCGGGTCCGGGTCCCGGACACCCCAAAGTTCGGTACGGACCCGAACTTTACAGTCCGGGTTCGCTCAACTCTACTTTTGACACAGTCACATGGTCCTATATCTTTAAGACTCTGGATAGATGGGGTTGTGGTCCCAAATTCTTAGGTATAATCCAGTCACTATACTCGACACTGAGTGCGCAGGTGCGTCTACTGGGAAACTATTCTGACCCCTTCCTCATTAGAAAAGGGACCAGACAAGGTTGTCCGCTGTCACCCTTAATTTTCACAATCACTATAGAGACCCTAGCAATTGCACTCAGATCCCACCCTGACATTAGAGGGGTTCAATGTGGCCCCAACGAACACAAATGCGCTTTCTTCGTGGACGATTTGCTCCGGTTTATCTCTTCCCCTCTAATCTCTATCCCTAATATCTATAAACTACTCAATGAATTTGGGGTAATCTCTGGTCTAAAAATGAATATCTCAAAATCCATGGCACTTAATATCTCGGTTCCCCAGGCTGAAGTCGATATGCTGAGACAACATTTCCCGTTCACTTGGTCCTCTACAGATATTCCCTACTTAGGCATTAAACTTACACAGAATATTGGCAACCTCTACCTAGCCAACTACCCTCCCATGTTCCGCAAATGCGAATCAGATTTAAACGTTTGGTCAAAACTTGGGCTCTATTGGCTAGGGAGAATTAACGCTATTAAAATGATGACCATGCTCCCACGGTTATTATATCTATTTCGATCCCTGCCAATACCCATCAAAAACCAAGCCCTCACGAAATTGCAGGCTCACGTTAAGTTCATTTGGGGCAACAAGGGGTATAGATGCCCCAAGGATGTACACTTTCACTTGAAAAGCAGGGGGCCTAGGTCTTCCGAATCTATGGCTGTACTATCAGTCAGCCCAACTAGTTCAAATATCAACAGTTAATTCCAGGGGTCCTAGGGGACGAATCGTTGGACCCCTTTCTTATCCACTGGTGCCGGCCAGTCTAAAATAGCAGTGACCTTCTGAGGGTCCATGGTAACCCCCGTGACTGATAGGATCAGTCCAAGAAAGGGGAGGCTTGAGCGCTCAAAGGCACACTTCTCGGCTTTAGCATAAAGTCTGAGTTGCCGCAATCGACTAAGGACACAGCTGACATGCTGACGGTGCTCTTCCAGAGATGAAGAGAAAATTAAAATGTCATCCAGGTAGATTATGACGAAGATGTCTAGGTAGTCACGGAACACATCGGTGTCCCTCGGTAGTAGAGACAGGGATCGGATGGGTTTCCAAGGTGACCTGGCCAGATTTAATGGCCGTCCCATCAGCCAGACGAACAGTCATTTTGTGCGCCTTGGGGTGCAGGGGTATCTGATGTAGCGTTGCAAAGGCCTGGTCTATGAAGCAACTGCAAGCCCCAGAATCAATGATTGCTGGAACTTGGATATTCCCTCCTGGCAACTGCAAAGAGATAAGTAGAGTCAAGTGAGACACATTACGGTTGACAGGTGCTATATCCAGATTATTCGGATGATGCCACTTACCGGCTTTGGCGGGGCAGGTCCTCACCAAGTGTCCGGGCTCTCCACAATACTGACATAGGTTTAACACCCGCCGTCGCTGTCTCTCCTCTGGGGTGAGAGATGGGCGCAGGAGGCCAATCTGCATGGGCTCGGGTTAGTCTGCTGATACAACTGGAGCTGGAGCGGGGGCCACATGACTAGGGACCCAGGGCATCATCCAGGTCAGACGTGGAGCGGTGGATGTGCCAGCTGCCCGCTCCTCCCAGCGTTCCCTGAGCCTCCGATCAATTTGAATGGCCAGGTTGATCAGGGCCTCCAGGGTCGCAGGCACCCCAACCCGGGCAAGCTCATCCTTAAGTGCCTCCGACAGACCTAGACGGAACGGGTAACAGAGTGCCACATTATTCCATGCGGTGTCGGCACTCCAGCGCCTGAACTCGCTCACATAGTGTTCTGCAGTCCGCCGGCCCTGCTGCAGGACATGCAGGGCGGCTTCAGCGGTGGCTGTGAGGTGAGGGTCCTGATATAATCGGGCCATGGCATCAAAGAAGTCTTTCAGAGTCAGTACTTTGGGAGCTCGCTGTTCCCAGAGCCAGTGGGCCCAGGTCTGGGGCTCCCCCTGCAGCAAGGAGATCACCAGGCCCACCTTAGTAGCCTCCAAAAAAAAGGTGCATGGCTGTAACCCGAAGTAGAGCTCACATGCACTGTGGAAGGACCTGAACTTACTCCGATCCCCCGTGAACTTGTCGGGCAAGGGGACCTTGGGTTCGGATGGGAGCGTCACAATGGTACGGGCTGCTCCGTTTCCCAATGCAGAGGGAGCGGTGAACTCCCGCATTTCCCGCACTTCTCCCTCTAGCCGGGTATAGCCTTCCTGTAGATTTTTCACGGCTTGCGTGAGCCCGGCCAAGTGGACGCACAGCTCATCCATGGGTGAGGGTGTTCCCTGTGCAGACTCGGACATGGCTGTCCGTTACTGTCATGGTCCTGGTGGTGGAGTCTGTCTTACGCAGGGAACAACCATTCTTACACATTCAGGGACCCCTGGTAGTGCAAACAGGAAGTCCTGAAGTGCGGCACAAGGGCTGGATGGTCACTGGTGGTGGTGTGAGACTCTAGATGGTCGTGCTGACAAGAGGATGGTCGTGCAGGCTGGGTCTGTAACTAGCGGGTGGTGCGGTACAAAGGATCAGTCAAAGGGGTGGTCAAAGTCCAAGCAAGGGTTCATTAGCAGACTGGCGGCAGAAGTACAGAGGGGTCAAGCAATCGGGTGGTCGTGGATAGCCGGGGGTCGGTGCAGGTAGACAATGAGCGGGTCAGAGCAAGCCGGGTCGGATCAGGGAGACAGGAACAGGTCACAGGTAAGGAGCTGATGCTCACAGGTACTCAGACGCTGTAGAACGGACAGCACTTGCTGACAGGAGCCAGAAGTTCAAATAGCGCTGTTTGGCCCCGTTTCCAGCACGCGTGCGGACGCCCAATAGCGGCAATACACACAAAAACAGGCAGACTTTTCCTAACACAACAAGACCGCCCGTTATGGCACGACCCTTTCTCACTTTTTGTCCCTTTGCGACACATAAACAGTCGTCGTTAATCTCAGCCATCCGCCCGTTAGCCCATATATTTCATAACCCATCCTTTCCCCCAGGCATGAACATTCAAGCGTTTTGATGGTGGCTTAATAAGGCCTTGTTCCGAATAGGACACTACTTTAACCCTAGGGGCCCAATTACGCTTAGCTACTGCGTTAGCTCCCTTGAAATGCCCGACGAAGAAAATTTTAGACTCTCCCAAATGAGGCACTTTCTCCATTCGATATGGAGGGACAGATCAAATCCTCCCAGAACCACTACCTACGAGCATTGGTGTGCAAACATTATGGATCAGAGGGGTGGCATTTCGATTGTGTACGCCTTACTAGCTAACAGAGAAACCTTCATATGTCCAATCTTGGGAGAGTGATCTGGAGCTCTAGCTGGACCGAACGGAATGGTATAAGGCCTTTCAAGGTTCGTATAAAGGTATCATGAATATTTCACTTATCAAAGACAGCGTTAAACTTTTCACCAGATGGTATTATGTTCCCACTAGGCTGGCGCTGATGTTCCCAAATACCTCCCACATGTGTTTTAGAGGATGTAACTTGCCTGGAACGATGTTTCACACTTGGCGGCTCTGCCTCTGCATAAGGTCCTTTTGGAACAAGATATTCCACCTCTTGAGGAAAATAACTGGAAAAGCAATCCCCCCAAACCCCAGCTATAGCCTTACTGGGTCATAAAATCGATGGGCTCCCCAAGTGTATGGGCATGGAAAAAATCTTAAATTTCCTTCCAGGCAGTGAAAAAGAAAGTGTCCTGGATCATGGCACAAGAGCAAATAGTAGCTAAGCTCCAAGACAACATAGCAAAATTTGAAGCCATGTGGGAACCCTGGGCGGCTCTTAATAATATTTCCTTATTTCCGGGCTTCTCAGTAAGCCTCCAGAATAACGCTGGTTTACCTACTCTCTCACTCTCTTCTCTTTCTTTATTGTTCCTCTTCTTTCTTCTTTTTTGAGATTTTTCAGTTTTTTTTCACCCATGTCTTGGTTCTATTTGTCAGTGGTATCATCCACCTCAGAGGGCTCAAGAACCAAGCAGACAGAGAGCTTAGACATTACAGGCAACAGTATAAGGATCACAACCAATTACTTAGAAAGGACCATGCCTTTGATGGGGTGGACACAGGGCGACCTACCTAGCTTGGGCGAGGCTCTTGAAGAGCTCCACTTATCCACATATAGATCCCACAGGGGGGTGAGTGAGAGGTCCTCAGGCCTCTGGAGACCCGGCTGCGGGTCGCCTTCTGGCCCCCTATTGGTTTGTCCAGTTCAGATAGACCTGGCCCTTGATGATTCGTAACACAGGGTTGTGAGAGAAGCTATCATCACTCTACTAGTAGGAAGATGTGGGGACTGCTACACATAGTTCAATGATGTAAAGTTCACATCTTCAGCTTATTAAGTCGGTACATGGAAACGTGAGACAGGCCTCACAGGTTTTCTCACATCTCACATCTTTCTGTTATGTTACATTTTAGCAACATGTCTGCCGATTACAAGATTGTATTCACTGTATTTGTCTACTTGAAAAACGTAATAAAATACTTTTGAAATAAACTTTTTGTCTGTTCTGGTGCGTACCAAACCGGGGTTTTTTTTGCTCATCCCTACTGCAGAGGTTGAAGGGGTGGAAGGTCAGCCTGTCAGTGCTCAGACAATATACTGCACACTGCATCAAATTGGTCTGCATGGCTGTCATCCCAGAAGGAAGCCTCTTCTAAATATGATGCACAATAAAAGCGCGCAAAAGTTTGCTGAAGGCAAGCAGACTAAGGACATGGATTACTGGAACCATGTCCTGTGGTCTGAAGAGACCAAGATAAACTTATTTTGTTATATCAGATGGTGTCAAGCATGTGTGGCAGCAATCTGGGGCTGCATGAGTGTTGCCGGCACTGGGGAGCTACATTTCATTGAGGGAACCATGGATGCCCACATGTACTGTGACATACTGAAGCAGAGCATGATCCCCTCCCTTCAGACACTGGGCCGCAGGGCAGTATTCCAAAATGATAACGACCCCAAACACACCTCCAAGATGGCCACTGCCTTGCTAAAGAAGCTGAGGGTAAAGATGATGGGCTGGCCAAACATGTCTCCAGATCTAAACCCTATTGAGCATCTGTGGGGCATCCTCAAACGGAAAGGTGGAGGAGTGCAAGGTCTCTAACATCCACCAGCTCTGTGATGTCGTAATGGAGGAGTGGAAGAGGACTCCAGTGGTAACCTGTGAAGCTCTGGTGAACTCCATGCCCAAGAGGGTTAAGGCAGTGCTGGAAAATAATGGTGGCTACACAAAATATTGACACTTTGGGCCCAATTTGGACATTTTCACTTAGGGGTGTACTCACTTTTGTTGCCAGTAGTTTAGACATTAATGACTATGTGTTGAGTTATTTTGAGGGGACAGCAAACGTACACTGTTGTACAAGCTGTACACTCACTACTTTACATTGTAGCAAAGTGTCATTTCTTCAGTGTTTTCACAGGAAAAGAATAATAAAATATTTACAAAAATGTGAGGGGTGTACTCACTTTTGTGAGATACTGTATCTCTGGAAGGTAAAGAAAGGTTTAAAATTTGCTGGCAAAAAACTGACAGCTTCTTTGTTTTTTTTTATGAAAAAAACTGCACACAGATGCCTCCAATGATCTGCTATATATTTTGAGGGCCTTTGGAGGGGTCTGTGTTCTTATTTTCTTTTTTAAAGAAGTTTGCAATTAATATAATTTGCCAGCAATTCAAACCGTAGAATAGTGTTGAGTCCACCCCCAAAATACATTCCATAAAAAATGCATGAGGCCCCCCGGAAATCCATACCAGACCTTTTTGGTCTGGTACAGACTTTAAGGGCAACTCCATGCAATAAAAAATGTGTGAGGTTCCCTTAAAAATCCATACTAGACTCGTAATCCAAGCATGCAGCCTGACTGCAGGGGGGCAAATCAAACCATGCCAATGCCCTCAACATGGGAAGAGTCCCCCTGGCAAAACACCTTGTCCCCATGTTGATGAGAAGAAGGGCCTCTTTCCCACAACCCTTGCTCAGTGCTTGTGGGGTCCCTGGAAGTCCCCTCTGATAATAAGCGGGCACCAAGATATCATCCCCCCCAATATAAATAAGTATGGGGTACATAGCACCCCTACACATTTTCAAAAATAGTTGCAACCTAGTAGGGATGAGCCAATAATTCTGATTGAACCTAGGAAGAGGATTAGGTGGGTGTCTGGGAACACTTGTGCACATCATTACAAACAGGTAAGCAACATTTTTGTATTAAATATCTTTTTATTAAAGTTTTTGCACTTATACAACCAACAAAAATTACAACAATCCCACAAAACTAAAAGACCAAAAAAATAGAAAAAAAAACCCTGCCACTAGCCAAGGCCATCTCCGTCAACCCTCCACTAAGATTTAAATTATCTAAATTATCGTGTCCTAAAAGGTATTTTTCAGATCCCCTATCAAGTTAGTCCCTTTATTCTATTCTGCAGGAAACCAAGAGACTTGGTGCCAGACCTGGGGCCAATAACCACGGTCCCCACAGTTTGTCTAGTTTATTCAGTATGCCCCTATTATGGTAAATCTGTTGTTCCATCAGGAGATTGTCATTTACTTGGAGACGCCATTCCTCCAGCAAAGGAGAACTCTGGGACAACCATTTTATAGCAATTAACTTGTGGGCTTTAAACAATAATCTACCAATTGGTATTAGAATCTCCTTTGGGAATACCTCCTCATCCAGGTAGCCCAGTATGCAGGTCTTAGGATCCATATCAATACAAGTACAGTAAATTCCATTAATTGTAGTCACCACCTCCTGCCAATATCTGACCAGTTTGGGGCACTTCCACATCATGGAGATTGCTTACACTGTGGGCACTCCAGGGTTTCCCTCCGTCCCCACTTAAATAGCTTTACCAGAGTTCTGTATGACCTATATAAAATAAACAATTGAGACAGGCATTGTGCAGGTGATAAAGATATGGAGGGAACCCTCTCCAAAATACTTTGCCAGTCCTCATTTTGTATGATACCCAGGTCTGTCTCCCAACCCCTTCTACCTGGGCTATCTAAAATATCTTGATAATTAATCATTAGTTGGCCATATGTAAATGAAATTAGGCCTGTTTTCTCACTCATCCCTGCCAATGATGTTAAAAGTGGCATAGGTCGTATAACAATCGTGGCACATTTAGTCTGTGACTGTACTGCATGCTTTAGTTGTAAATATTTATAAAAGTTATAGTGTGGCAGTTGATAAGATTCTTGTATATCTTGAAAAGACCGCAGAATGTTTTGAGAATAAAGCTGGGCAATGTATTGAAGCCCTCGAGAGCGCCACCGCTCAAACCCCTCCAGTTTACATAGTTCTTCATAATGTCTATTCCCCATAGTGGTGAGTATTCTGATGCCCCTTCATATTTCATTTTACTTCTCATTTCCTGCCAGACTTTGTTCATAAGTACCAATGTTGGACTATGATGAGCATCTGCAAACCTTTCAGATTCCAGCTGGGCCAAGAGATTATAACAAGGGCCATGACTCAAAAGCAAGGTCTGTATAGGATCGCTCCAATCTACTACCCCCACCCAGTAAAATGCTGAAGTTGGGAAGCTATCAAATAAAGTCTCAGCTGAAGCACCGCTAGTCACCCCCCGTCCTTAGCTTGCTGAAGGGTAGAATACTCTTAGAGCTTTTCCCTTTCCATAATAGCCTACGAAATAGTGACTCTATTTTTTAAACCATTTAAGAGGAATCCATATAGGCGCGTTATATAAAACATAATAATTGAGGGGCCCAGGTCATTTTTATAAGGTTTGCTCGACCCACCACCGATAAGGGAAGCTTAATCCAAGCTAGACTCTTAAGTTTAAATTTAGCTAGAATGGGAGCCAGATTATATCGTAAGTAGTCTTCCATCCTGGGATATAGCCATATTCCCAAGTGTTTTTTTTTTTTGCAATAGATTTTTATTGATTTTAAGCAATTCCCAAGTGTTTAAAGGATGACACTACTTTTATTTGCTGAGCCTCTCTTGGTACAGGCAAATTAGAATCATCCAAGGGAAGTAGGACCAATTTGCCCCAATTAATAATGAGGCCTGAAAAGTAACCACATTTTTTTTATAAGTGTCATAAGGGAAATTATAGAATTGTCCATATTTCCAAGAAAAATCAAAGCGTCATCCACGTATAGGGAGATTTTTTTCATTCCCTACTCCTCTAATAAACCCGCAAATAGTGCCAGACTGCCATATGGCTTCAGCTAGTGGTTCGATAGCCAATGTAAATAGCAGTGGGGAAAAGGGGCACCCCTGCCAAGTGCTCCTTGATAATGGGAAAAATTCTGACACTAAACCATTTATTTGCATACAGGCCCTTGGGACAGAATATAATAGCTTAACCCAATGTATAAATCTATCTCCCAGGCCAAACCTGTCCAGAACCTCCCACAAATATGTCCACTCAATGCTGTTGAATGCTTTTGCAGTGTCAAGTGACAAGATGGCTCTCTTTCCCGGGTTATCTGATGGCACCTGCATATTTAAAAAAAGTCTCCTCAAATTAATCACTGTAGACCTGGTATGAATAAAGCCGGACTGATCTGGGAGGATCAGACACGGCATAACTCTGCCTAATCTCATTGCAAGGATTCTAGCAAAAATTTTAACGTCCAAATTTAAAAGTAGGATTCCGGAGTCAAAGTATCCTTGCCCAGTTTTGGTAATACAATGATACATGCATCATTCATAGAATCTGGAGGTTTCAAAGATTCCCAAGCCTGGTTGAGCACCTTCAACAGTTCTGGCAACAGAACATCCCCATATTTTTTGTACACTTCTGATGGTAAACCGTCAGGGCCCAGGGCCTTACTGTTTGGAGATGCTGCCACTGCCTTAACAAGCTCCTCTAACATCAGAGGGGCATTAAGATCACCTCTCGCTATAGTGGAGTGAGTGCAGTTTTAATGCCTTGTACACACGGTACGGTTGTTGTACAACAACGGTCGTACAACAGCTTGTTGTATGATAATCCAACTGTTAGTATGCGCGATTACAAAAGCCGACGTTTGACAATCGTACAACAGAAGTTGGCTGAGAAAACTAGAAAACTTTTGTTGGCCAACAAGGTGTCGTATGACTGTTGACTCATGTGTACATAAGTTGGTCCAATAAAAGTTGAAAGTGCAGACACGCATGCTCGGAATCTAGGAAGTGTTCGGTCGTGTAAACCTGTGTTCCTAATTCACAAATCACATTCACCTGAACTTCCTCTTTATACGCTCGTAACATGTCACTACGTTTGGCTTTGTTGGCCGATTACTTGACTCATGTCAGTACGCTAGACACAACCATCAACAGCTGATTTTGGAAAAAGTTGAACTTGACAGTCGCACCGTATGTACGAGGCATTAGGGGTCCAAAAAATTCTCTGAGACGGGACATAGGACATAGGCTTTACTCTGATACAATTTGCTATAGAAAGAACAAAAAGGTGCTCAGAATTTCATTTTGATTGCGTGAGACTGTGTCCCCTGATGTACGAATAGCCAAAATGAAAAAAGGATTTTTTGTATAACTTACCGTAAAATCCTTTTCTCTGAGTTCACTGACAGACGCAGCCTTCTTATGACACATGGGGGTTATGCTCATCCTACTAGGAGTAGACTAGGCAAAAACAAACAAAAGCGTAGGTTGGCCCCTCCTAGGGGGCCGTCCTCACCTCAGCATATAATCCCCCTGCTCTGCATAGCACATCAGTTCGTAACAAGCTGTAAAAAACCAACGCAGAGGGGTGGTTGCTGCGTCTGTCAGTGAACTCAGAGAAAAGGATTTTACGGTAAGTTATACAAAAAATCAATTTTTCTCTTCCGTTCACTGACAGACGCAGCCTTCTTATGACACATGGGGACGTCCCAAAGCTGTGCCAATCAAGAGGTGTGGGCAAACCATAACAAATGTACCCAACAGAAAGACGCCCTCTCAGGCGGCGCTAACAGCGCCTAAACTGCCGCTTGTAATACCTTGAGGCCAAAAGCAGCATCCGAGGATGCTACAACATCAACTTTGTAAAACTTAGTAAACGTGTGCACTGAGGCCCAAGTAGCAGCCTTGCACACCTGGGACACCGAAGCTTGGTGTCTAAACGCCCAGGACGTACTAACTGCCCTGGTGGAATGAGCCGTGACTGGAAACGGGGGAACCTTGCCCCGAATCTCATATGCATGAGTCACGGTCCTCCGCATCCAACGTGATACGGTAGCTGACGAAGCCGCAAAGCCTTTGCGCGACCCTTCTGTCAGCAAAAATAAAGAATCAGACTTCCTAAAAGAAGCTGTAGAACTTAAATATACCCGCAAAGCCCTCACCACATCCAAAGAATGCAGCTCGACCTCTTTTGGATGTGACCGGTGCGGACACAATGAGGGAAGAACAATATCCTCATTTAAATGAAAAGAAGAA
>BLSH010203700.1:832028-848246 GCA_018402905.1 Glandirana rugosa
GGGGGAGATTGGTGAGACGGACCTTCCTACGTGTTAATGACATGTCTACTCACTGGGACCTATTCCGACTAGCAAGAACGAAAGAAACGTCTACGGCACCAAAACTTCTCCCACTCTCTGGAACAGTATACAATTATCATTATCGTTTAAGAGTTCTATTATGGTTAAAGAGAAGGCAAGTGACTGTCTGCGTCGGAAGAATACTGTGTACCCCCAATACGAGTAGGATGATCCTCATCTGATCCGTTTTTGTTTGTTTTCACATCCAACCGGGGAGGATCCCCTGGCAGGAGTGGAGTCGTATATTAGGGGGACGAGACGTATCGTGTAGTCAAAAGAAAACGGATCACGTTCCTCATCTGGAGGAGACCGCAGATCCCAAAGGGAACCAGGTCTACTCCTTGCACTAGGCAAAAGAAAACTGATGTGCTATGCAGAGCAGGGGGATTATATGCTGAGGTGAGGACGGTCCCCTAGGAGGGGCCAACCTACACTTTTGTTTGTTTTTGCCTAGTCTACTCCTAGTAGGATGAGCATAACCCCCATGTGTCATAAGAAGGCTGCGTCTGTCAGTGAACGGAAGAGAAATTGGTATTATCTTGAGAATTTGCTATTACTATTAACATATGACAAGGTCTCTCACCCTCTTCAAAACCACGGCATCTGCAAAGAAAGCAAGAACGATCAGCCTTATCCAGGGTCACTCATCTGTACAGTAATTGTGCATCCTTCCAGGCAGAGTGGTTAGAGGGGGTGGGGTCCTGAATATACTGAGCTTCTTTTTGCTGTACTTCCATTGTTAACAAGGACTCCCATTCTAAATTTGATTTATTTTTTTATAGACACTAATTGCTTTCAGCAAAACCGCCTTCAAAAAAGCTTTCATAGTGTCCCAAACCACCTGAGGTGAAGCAGACTTATCAATCTTGCAAAACTCAGTTACGGCCGACTCGTTGAATCACCCTGGGATAGCACCTTTATCCAAAAGGCGGAGACGCTCCAATTAAGCTTAATCTTAGATTTAATTTTTTTCTAGAGTAACTAGAATAGAGGAATGGTCTGATAGGTCCCTGGTCAGAAACTGTAGATTAGACACCCATGGAAGAGCCAGATCCGTACCCAGTAACAGACCTATTCTTGATAAGGTCTGATAAGTGCTAGAACAGCAATAATAGGCATGGGTCGACAGATTCATAAGACGCCATATGTCCAATAGCCCCAGTTCCCTGCAATACCTGAAAAAAGGAGTGTCCATTTTAGGGCCCGCTGGATGTCTATCCATACTAGGGTTGCAGACACTATTAAAGTCCCCCACATTCAAAAGGGACAACCCCGGATTATCCACAAAAAATTAGCCTATTCTGCATTTTACCTCACTGTTATAGGGTGGAGGGATATATACAGACCCCGATATAAATTGTGTAGAAACCATTGTGCATACTAATAAAATTAACCTACCCTACGGGTCCATCAAAGCTTGCCTGCAGGAAAACTGAAGTGTAGAAGAAATTAATATACTAGTACCTCTAGCATAGGTAGAGTATACAGCATGGTACTGAATGGGGTACCTTTTATTCTGCAATAAAGCAACCATATCTTGGTTAGGTGTGTTTCCTGCAAGCAAACAATCAATGGTGTATATTGATTCAAAGTATTAAACATGGCCCTCATCCTAATAAGGTCTTTAATTCCTCTGATGTTCCAAGACATTATTGAAATTTCAGTAGCCATCACTTACTATGTATATGTATGTTTTTTGCTTCTTTTTGTTTTTTTTTGTGTTTGCCTTACAGGCATAAGAAATAGTATCCACAATGAATAAGGAGTGAGCTTAAAATTTGTCCATAGGAAAAATACCAAAAAACATAGCATGCTGTAGATAGGTCAGATAATAGGGCCTTAGGTAGATAACATAAAACAAAAAAAAAAAAGGAAAAACAAAAAAAAACAAACACAAAAAAAACAAAAAGAAGCAAAAAACAAAAGGCCCACAAACAAACAAAACATATATGCATCCTGACACACTGTAACAGTTTCCCGCAGGAAGATGTAAAGGAGAAAAAGAAAATAAATCATCCAGGCTTGCAAATGGGCCTAAAGCCCTATGGTAGAGAAGCAAGTTGTTAAATTAAAGTCCACGTGAACTCCGAAAAACTGCTTGATCAGGAGAAAAAAAAAAATGTTCCAACAATCATGAAATATTATTACTGGAAGGAGGGGGAGGCAGATGTTGCTTATTTCTATCAAATCAGCTCCCTTGGGATTATCAAAAAACAAAGTTTCTCCCCTAACTGTAATCCGGAGTTTAGCAAGGTATAGCATATAGAATTTGGAGGGTGCGGAGACGTCTTTTAACATCTACAAACTGAGCTCTCTGTTTTTGAACTTCCACAGAATAGTCTGGAAAAAGGAAACTTTGAAACCATGAACTTCAATAGTGCCCTTGGTACAGGCTAAAGAGAGACTTTTATCTCTGTCTCTATAATGGAGCATTTTTAGAATAAGCGGGTGGGGAGGGTTACCCAGAGGTAGAGGTCTGGCAGGAATTTGATGCGCCCTTTCCACCGCAAAAAAAAATGTAAAGTTTTGCTTATCAAAAACATCCAACAACCATGGTTCAATAAATTCAGTAAGGTCCCTCCCTTCCATGTGTTCTGGGAGACCAAGAATATGTATGTTATTCCTTCTAAGTTTGTTTTCAAGGTCATCTATGCGATTAGCACGATGACTGGATTGTGATCCCACTGCTTTAAGCTCCCATTGCATGAGACCCGTCTCATCCTCTACGGTGGTAACCCAGTGTTCTAGAGCAGTTGTACGTTCTTGCACTTTCTGCATATCTTGATGTATAATAGTGACATCCTCCCTGAGCTGATGACACTGAGCAGGCAATGAAGATAGAGTATAGCTGCAGTTCTGCACAGCCAGGAATACATCTTTGAGGGTCGGTTCCCCCATTGAAACAGATGGACAAAGCTGGGCAATAGCCCCCATTGCTAAACAACCATCTTTCTCCCCTCCATCTGCCACAGTCACAATCTCCTTTGCTTGCCTATACCCCTCCATTACCTCACATGAAGCTGCAGCCCATGTACTCCTCCAGCTTCTCGGGCTCCAGCACAGCAAAAGACGCAGCAGGGATATCCTTGGCCATATCTTTAGCCACATTCCAAGCAAAGCACTCTAGCCCCACCGTTGCTGCTCTGTCCTTGTATTTCATCAATGGGATGGGAGCGAGTCATCACCATCTTGAGAGCCTGGGTCCTTCCCCTCTCCGAGGTCTCTCCCTGCTCCAGCGTCCTTCCCAGCTCCACCATCTTTTCCAGCTCCACTGTCCTTCTGTCCGCTTCACTATCGTTCTGGTAGCTGGGTGGTGTTGCAGGGTGGGTCCTGCTGATAGTCCGTTGATAGTGGATGGAATCCTAGGCAAAAGGCGGGGGTGGTGAGGAGCAAGAAAATCCACAGGAGATGCCTCTAATGCCATTAATTAGCAGATCTTCGGCGGAGACATGGGAGTCAGAGTCTACTCACATGCTACGCCCAGCCACTCCCCATCCCAGCAGCAAAATGTTTTGATAGATCACATAATTCTGGACACAAATGAGTAGATTAAAGTGGAGTGGAGTGGACCCCTACAACTATGCCTGGCTTTGAAAAAAAAAAAAGAGATGCTGAGCAGGTAGGCTGTTCACCTCAGTATACGTTTTAAGGCCTAATGTTTTAAATCTAACTGGGTTGTAATGATAGTTTAAAACAAATCTATGATGGTCAATAGTAGCAAGCTCTTGCCCTAATGTGCAAGCATTCACACCATACTTGCACATTATTGCAGACTTCCCCTGAGTTTGCCCTCTTCTAGTGCTGATAGCAACATAAACCCCTTAACCACTACCAGATTCTCCTCCACTTTTTCAGGGTTGAGAGGCTTCTCTCTTTGGCCATTGGGCCTTTGGCCATCATCCTGTAATTTAGCTCCAATCTCAGTTTCAGATCCTGGAATGCTTTAGGATTACACCAGACAAAAGGCAGTGTACATAAAAAAAAAATCTCTTCTGCCAAAAGACTACACCTCCTAGCATTTTTTAAATTTTTAGTTAGGCTTCATTTAAACAGTCGATCATGTTTTGGGGGCCAATTAGATCAGTTATATGAACTATAATTATTTCTATCTATAGTACATTGTGAACATGAATACATGTTGTTAATTGGCCTACCATCAACCCCTTGCTGTGGACACAGCATTGGAATAAACACTGCTAACACTAGCAGATGGAGAAATGGCCTACCTTACAGGGACTGCATTATCACACTGTTACATAGTCCTGACATCTTTACAGTACTTCATACACGATGTTGCACACTACATACTTCTGGCTACTGCAGTCTAGCATAATGTACTGTACAATATATTGATGTATGTTACAAAGACCTTACTTTTTCACTCTTTAAACTGTGCTGTACATTTCATTCAAAGGAATATAATGTACTGCACAGTTATTTTCTCAACAGTTGCTGGTTGCTATGTTTTAAATAGACCCCAATTAGGGCACTTTCACCCCCTTCCTGCCCAGGCCAATTTTCAGCTTTCAGCGCTGTCGCACATTGAATGACAATTGTGCAGTCATGCAATGCTGTACCGAAATGAAACTTTTATTGTTTTTTTCCCCACAAAGAGAGATTTCTTTTGTTGGTATTTGATCACCACTGGGTTTTTTATTTTTTGCTAAACAAATAAAAAAAGACCAACATTTTTGAAAAAAAAAGTTTCTTTGTTTCTGTTATAACATTTTGTAAGTAAGTATGTTTTCTCCTTCACTGATGGCCACTGATAAGGCGGCACTGATGGGCACTGATGAGGCTGCACTGATGCGGTGGCAATTATGGGCACTAATGATGAGGCACTAATAGGCAGCACTGATAGGCAGAACTAATATGCAGCACTGATAGGCAGAACTAATATGCAGCACTGATGAGCACTGATAGATGGCACTGATGGGCAGTACTGATGAGGAAGCACTGACAGGCATCCCTGGTGGGCACTGCTGATGGGTCTGCACTGATAATTGATGCACTGATTATCATCACAGACCCTCCATCAAAAGAGCCGCCAATCGACTCTCCTCTACCCACCTATTATCAGTGCGAATAGAGGAAAAGCCGAGCGTACGAGCAGCTTATCCTTCTGGATGTCATATGGCGCCCAGTCAGAACAACTCATCCACTTTGCAGATGTCAATCCGCTATAGGCCAGGCTTGAAGTGGTTAAGGTAGGCTTAAAAAATGTTGGCTTTATATCTAGATTCTGTGGGCAGAAAAGCATGTGGATAGTGGTTTCATTTTTAAAATATGATTCTTTGTATTGAAGTGTATGTGTGTCTAGGGGACTCTTACCCCTAGCACAGTAATCAAGGAACTTTGTGTAGGTATGACGACTGTTAAATTTTTGTGCAGCTTATAGGCTCAGACACAGACTCTATTTAAACATGGCTCATTAAGCTTCTTTATATACAAAAGTGTATGAAACCTTAATAGTAAAAATGTGCAATTACATTGGACATCTGTCCCTCATAATCTAAAAACAAGTTTCTTTGAAGTCTACAGTGAACTGAATCCACACTAAATAGTGACCATGCTAAGTATGGAAGTAGATCTGTGCCAGTGTTGTCAGTTTGCATCCTTTTATCTTCTAATTAGACCTACGGGGTGCATGGTGTTCATGTACTACTTACTTACTTACTTGACTGATGCCCCCTGCCCAGTACTGCTCAGTTTGTTTGACAGCAAGGACTGGCCTGATAAATCTTTTTAGCTACACCTCCCCACCATGCAGAAAAGGGATCTGAGCAGAGCTGTCATGTTACCGCTGAATACAATTCCTTTTAAGGTAATTGGCAGCATTTTACATTTTAAAAGGGATATTTTTACAAACACATAAGTGCCTATGATGTGATAGTCTTCTTGTTAACCACAGACTTCTAATTCACTTTAAGTGATCTTCCAGGTTTGCATTTTGGCATGGTCTAGCATTTCACAGCTGACCTGAAGGGCCCAATTACCTACTGAAGCAAGAAATATTTTATGCTGAAGAGATGTTATGCTTCTGAATATTGCTGAAACGAACTAACTTTCTCTAAACTATCTTACTTCCTTTTCATCCAATAAAGTGCTGTCTCTTTTTGAAATATCAGTGTTATGCAGCTCACTGGATGGGTAAAAATGTTGCCATGGGAGGGTTGGTTTGCTGCTGGTATGTAAAGATTATAACATTTGTCACTATTTAACTGTAATTCTTAAAAGCACAGCCACGTTTTGCCTACTACAGATTTTACCATTCATGCTATAAAAAAATAGAACCCTCATTCTGTTAACAAACCTATAGTACTCAATTTAAGCATATGACATCCTTACTTTCATTTCTGCCCAGGATCCCATTTTGTCATTTTGTCAAATTATGCTCCTCATGACAACACCTCTTTAAATTCAGACCAATTGGCTACAGTCACTTGTTGCCATATCATCTCCACACTCTCATATTCGAAAGTTGGGAGGTATGTTTAAATACATTCCCATTACCACTACCAGGATTGCTAGCTTTGTTAACTTTGAACCCTGAACCTTGCTTTCATGTTCCAAATTTTATAACTGACTATTTAAAATGTCTCTCTGCATTATGCAACACCATTATCTTAATTAGAAACATATAGATATTTCCAATAACATTACTCCTAATTCTATCACATTTGTGCTTATGTGTCCACTTATTTTCATAATAAAAATGTAATTATAACTGCAGAATATTGCATGAAAATCAATCAATATGCCTTTTTTGCTAGTGATTATTCAACATGGACTGCATTCTTCTGTCATTGAGTAGGAATCAAAGCTGGATTCAACTGATTTGTCTCTCCTTTTGGTGAGACACATTTAACCTTTGAACTCATAGAATCAGAGTTCCCTATGCCAGTGGTACATTCATCTGGTACTAAATTCTCATCATCATTAAGCTGTGTCCTACAACTGCAAAATGTGTCTGCTTTTTCCCATAAAATGTCACTATTGATTTTAGCGTCCTCTAGCAAAGCGATTACTTTTCCACTAGCCTACAACTTATATCTTATCTCTTATCTTTAAATGTCTGAAGTAAGTTTTTTTTTTCCAATGACTGCCTGTGTAAAGCTTGGCTGTCTTTTATTACTCTTTTACTGTACAAGCTGTACATTTTACATGATCGTCCTTAAGACAATATCATTTAAATAGTGATTCCAAAAAATATTGTTATATGCATCCTTTTGCTAAATATTGAAGCATACTTACTTGTTTAGACTGGATCCCAATCCATATGATTCAGATTTTAAGCTTGGTATTTAAAACCTATGTCTACATTGTATTACCATCCTTATACACAGTGTGCTAGCATATTCTGCAAACAGATGCAGTGATCCTTTTTAGGGTCACCAGTATCTGTCATACTGAAGCTTGCTATCTATTTCTTCCAATCACTACAATATCTACCCAACTCAGTTTGCTCAGATATCATGAACATTTCAACAGTATCTTTGACAGCAACATAAAAGTGTAAGAAATATGAGCACTTAAAAAATGTAACTCCAGCTTTGATGAGAAGAAAAAAAAAAATCCTTGAGGTAAACTATGTTAATTGTAATGACTTAAACAGACATTTTGTAGTTTCTTATCTATCTGAACTTATCACCTTGTTTCTGAACACAAGGTCCTGCATTATTATATCTACCTGGTGCAATATCAATGCTGCGATAAAAAAAAAAAAACTGTCATGTCTGCACTTTAGAAATAGATAGGCCACATAGAGTATTTCACCAAAAATACCTATTGAAGGGGATACCTAAAATTTGAATTGTATTTAAGTTAAGAATTCTGAAATCAAAAACAACGAGCCAATAATGAAACAGAAAATGACATTTTATTTGTTAATTTCAGACTACAGGGATATTATGTTCCCAATGGGGAGGGTCTGGTCTTGGAGAATGGCTGCTATTTCTTGACCTTATACTGGCAGCATATCTAGCATATCTGGCACTGGGGATGAGATTCGGCTTTGGGCCAAACACATGCTGGTAGGTTATTTAACTAATGTATAAATTGGCTATAGTATGTGTATGTTTGCATGTAATATAGGAACATTAAATTGAAAGCTCCTTGAGGGCAGGGACTGATTTGAATGTGCAATATGTAAAGCACTGTGTTGGCAATATATACACTGAGTAGCCATAACTTTATGGCCACTGACAGGTTATGTGAATATCATTAATTATCTCATTGCAATGGCATATATTAGGCAGCAAGTAAACATGTTGTCTCTGAAGTTGATGTGTTGAAAGCAGAAAAAATGGGCATCGCAGTTTGTTGTGTATGGGGCTGCAAAGCTCATTCTAACCCTTGTCCAAAGCCATAAGCACTTACAATGAGCACATGAGCATCAGAATTGGACCACAAAGCAATGGAAGAAGGTGGCCAGGCCTGATGAATCATGTTTTCTTTTACATCATGTGGATGGCTGAATGTGTGTGTGTCGCTTACCTGAAAAAGAGATGGCACCAGGATGCTGTATGGGAAGAAGGCAAGCAGACAGAGCTAGTGTGATTGGGCAATTTTCTGCTGAGAAACTTGGGCCCTGCTATTCATGTGGATGTTACTTGACAGGTACCACCTACACAAACATTGTTGGTGACCAAGTACACCCCTTAATAAAAATGGTATTCCCTGATGGCAGTAGGCTCTTTCAGCAGGATATCCACACTGCAAAAATGGTTCAAGAATGCTTTGAGTTTGGGGTGTTGATTTGGATTCCAGATCCACCAGATTTTAATCCATACAACAGTACAAAAAACGCAACTGCCCTAACCAATAATTGTCCTTAACAGCAAGGAGCACATGGAAGGGTGACATGTCAAACAAAAAGAAAAAAATTCCCAGCTCAGCTTAGTCCAGTGTGCCACCTGTGTCTTTAAGGAGGGGTGGGCTCCCTCCAGGAATACCTGCCCTCAATCTATCCATTATTATATATGTGATCCTACTATGGAGGTTCTCAAAATGTATAAAGTTAGGACTGTAGATAATACTGGGGTGCCGTGAAGTCGCCTCTGCAGCTTACGCATGTATTTGCAAATGTGTTCAAACGAAACCCCTGTTTTTAATGTGAACTGTTAGACAGGACAGTTCTGTTTGTTGCAGACTGGCTGGTAAGTTAAGCTGGGAATTTTCTTTGTTGTTGTTGTTCAATCTAATCATGAATCTGATGGATATGCTGGAAAAAACAAGCCCGTTTCATGGAGGCTCCACCTTGCAACTTAAAGGACTTAAAGGATCTGCTACTGATAGCTTGGTGACAGATATGACACAATCCCTTCAGAGATCTAGTGGCATCAATACTTTGACAGGTCACAACTGTTTTAGTGGCAAAAGAGCCTGTTTTGGTGGGAAAAGGGGGACCTACTCAATATTAGTTGGGTAGTCATGAAGTTATGGCTGATCAATGTAAATACTACTACAACTACTAATTAAAATAATAATAATAATAATAACAACAATAAAAATAAACTGCTTTGCATAAACTGCTGGTACTGTATACATCCTAATAATAATAATAATGATGGATTATTTATTTTCAATTGTCAGGACCATACCTACTTTTTCTATTAAATGGGGTCCTTTTCCGTTTTTGGATTATAACTTTTAGCTTGGGGTGATTAGAGTGCATCAGCCAGTTGTTGCTTAAAAACACTGCACTACCCTCTCTGACATAACACATGCAGCTGGCCAGTCTAGTACCTCAAGAACATTTTCAGTTATCTCCAAAGAGTGGTACTTCCTTGACACCAAGTAGTCCACAAACTGAATTATTTATAAGCATTTGAGTAACCCACTTTGCTGCTCCTGCCTATGTTCTCTTGACCTGGGCAGGGACAGTCTTATGAGGAAAATATACAATTAAAACATTTGCAAAAAAAAAAATCAAACTATGAACATTGTTAATGTCTAAATAATGTTTAAAAAGCATCTAAAAATACTATTCTGCACCCTGAAAGAGCTGAAGAGGAGGAGGAAAGGGGTGCATTCGCAGCATTAGAAAGGAAAGTGGCTGCCCTGTGCCCTGCTCTGATCATATAGGGAAGTGAAGACAGAATCAAATGTTATACATGCAGGTGGAGATCTTATTAGCAATGGCAACACCTTTACCTCTACTTTTATGCCGGCCTTTCTTTTTTTTGGGGGGGGGGGGGCTGTACAGCCTATGCCATTAAGATTCTTCACTTAACTTTTTGCTGCTGTCTGCCTATCCCCCAGACTGTAGAATCCTTAAACCCTCATTTGCTGCTGCACACTCTTACACTCTTATGTTATGGATGTGTGGGCAGCCTATGACCATAGTTTTTTTTCCCCTGCAGCTATGCCAAACATGCCCTGACTTTAGTTAATTACATTTATAAACATGAAAAAAAAAAAAATCAGCTGGCTGCTGAGTGCCAGGGATGCGAAAAAATTATGCTGGCAGTCAGGGAAGATCCATGCACGTGCACAGGCGCATGATCCCTGTAAGCCATGTCCTGCGGCGATTTAACGCATGCACATTCACGTTTGTGATCGTGCACACAGGTTTGTGAGTGCAGGCATTGGGCCAGGTGGGCTATTTAAACTGCACTAGTGCCTTGTGCCAGTGCCATTTGGTCTATTATGTTCCAGAATCATCTGTTGCTGTATTGCTCATCCTTTGCCAACCCGATCTGCTCCTGACTTTGCCTGAACTCTGTCTGCACAACCCACGGCTCATCCCTGGACTACACTTCTGCCTTATCCATGTGCTCATCTGCTTTGTTATTACCAAAAAACCGGCCTGACTTCTGACTACTCTTCTGCCTGCTGCCTTTATCTGATCTGCCAACTAGTTGTTTACTTGGACTGTCTGACCTTGCCCTGGATCTTTTCCCTGCACCTGATCCAGGCATAGCTGTGCCTGTCATGAGTTCCTGGTTTTCTGCCAATGTGCTACCAGCCAGCTGCTCCTGCCCTTCCAGATGCACATCAGCACTCTCCAGCAGAAGTCTTATCAGGCACTCATGCCATTTTGTGCTCCGGCATTCCTTGTTACACTACCAGGGCTCCTGAGCGAGAGCTGTAAGAGAGGCCTTCCTCTACACTTCAGGCTCCCTCACCAGGTACATTATTACACTGGCAAATAATATGTATTGCAAACATGTCTTGTAGCTGCACTGTCCAAGCAGTGTACATAATTTTCAGCTATTATCTCTTAAATAATACACTCTAATGTTGATTTCAAGAAAACCTGCCTCCTCTCTACCTTTTATACTGTGGCTTAACCAAGCTGCTTACATACTATTCAGCCACTAAACAAAATTTGTGGCTATCGTCTCTCAGATAATACTAATACATTCTGTTTTTTACAATATAAACCCTACCTTGTCTCTTTTGGTACTGTCATGATGTTAGCCAATTTATACAAATATCTTAAGTTTGTGTTTTCAATATTTTTGGAATAATTGGAGATATGGGGATGGAAGCGGGTCTGTGTTTTGTCACTGGCTAATTTGTACAAAGCTTAGGGCTTTGGCTTTATTCTATTAAAAGTAAAATTTCAGATAACTTTTAGATTTATTTTGTACCCACCATTCAACCTCTGAGTGGTGGTACCTGTTTGGGGATATTTTTCCTTGTTGCGGTCCCTGGGGAAGAATCAGAATGCCTGTCAAGTTTGTATGCCTGTTTCCCCAGTTAGGGGGGATTTCCTGAAGACAAAAAAAAGCAAAAAAAATACAGAGGCTGTAATCTTACCCCACTGTAGCAAAAATATGCAGAATTTCCTAGTATAAAAGCCAGATAAATAAAATTAAAAATGAAGCATCTCTGATGCTAAAAATGCTCAGTAACAAAGGGGTATAAAGCTACAGGATATGAAGTGATTAAGTTACACATTACATTAGGGATGTATTTAAGAAGCAATGTTCATTATGTGCGATAAACAGTTGATGCAAATAACAATTGACAGTTTGCAAGATTCGCAAGCCAAAAACAAATGTCCCTGTTGATTTGTGAGACATAAGTCTTGTCTTGTTTTTTTAATGGTGTTGGTTGATTTGGGCCATATCAGACTGCAGTTTCCTTTAATTTATCAAGTCGTGAGGGATTCCTTAGAATCATAAGTAGTATAGAAAGTATCACACACATACATGTATTCACTTGTAAATAAAGTTTTGCAGAAATGGAGATGTCAGGAAATTAAATAGCTAGATTTTACCCTTTGGCAATGTCACCAATAAGTCGCACATGATATTTAGTATATGTAATGCTACATAAAACTGTCAGACTGCTAGAAGGAAAGGTCAGAAACTATGGACATGCTACAGGTGTAATTGGTGACATACTGTAGGAGACAGTCAGAGACTGTGAACATGTTACATGAGATTACTAGAGATCTTTTCCATTACACCCCCTTTCAATATCAGCATGCCCTATGCTGAGGTCCAAGGGCAGCATGGCAATCACCAAGGGGCTGCAAGTTGAGCACCTGGTGACTAGAGGGTTACCCTGGTATCTGATCTCTTTTGGCTATGTATGAGTGTTGTTTACACTGAAAAACACCTTTCTACAACCAAAAGACTGACCAGAGTGTGATGAACATAAATGTATGAGAACGCAGTTCATACCCATATGTGTATAGAGGCAATGGCATTGTGTCAGTATATGAAAAGCCAACAGCAACTCCTTTCTTTTTAACTTTCTGTTTTTTAAGATATCTTGGGTGTACAGCTGTGTCATTCCACTTACGTGGCTATACCCTTTTATAATGGTCTCAGACCTCAGTCAAACTTTCACATTGCATTTGTGACGCATTTGATGTTTTGTTTTTTCCACGAGCATGTTTATATGTAATTCTGTGCAGTTACTAATTTAATTTTACATTCAAATTTTTTCTTTCTGTATAACCACTAATCCGAATTTTTGATGACATAAGAGGCAAAATCATCCAAGAGTCTTAAATTGTTAGGTCTGCCAGGGACCCCAACTGTCACTCCAGTTTCCTGACTGGTAGTCTTCTTATCCCAGTATCAGGTGGAGGGACGGTTGTGATCCTGCAGCCAGAATCCCGGGACCACAATAGAAAGTGCAAACAGGCTAAATCAGGGAACAACAGAAGAAGTAACTCACAGTTAGTAGAGGGCGAAGTCAGGAGCCAGGCAGAAGGAAGGACAATCCAATAATGGTCTGAGTCAGCAAACCAAGGCAAGGATCCAAGGGGTACTTCAGAAGGCGGCGTCAGGGACAGGCAGGGTCGGCAACAGCGGTCAACATAATCTAAAGGAGTAGTCCAAAAAGCATAGTTGGGAACCAGCAGAAGTCCACGATAGAAAAACAATATGATACACCATCAAACAGGAAGTGGAACCTTATACTAGGGCAGAGACAGGAAGGGGAAGTGATTATTTCATAGGTACTAGAACGGGTAACTGGCTGCAGCTGGCCACTGGGTGGAGCCAGAGTCCATTACCACAAAGCAGAAGATAACCAGGGCTCTACACAGATAGGAGTTCCCCATTGACTCAGGCAGCACAGGGAACCGACCCAAGAACACCAGGTCCTAGGATGGACTCCTGGTCAAGGCGATATAAATGATATCCTTACGATCTAGGTGAGAATACTCATATTACTTCCTACAGTTCTCTGTTAGTGATTTATACATCCCACTTTCTGCAAAACAAGACCCCTGAGTAAACGGAATTGGAACTTTAGATACCAGCACACCTGACTATATGATATGTGCACACAAGCAAATAACGTCTTCTTTGCTAAGCAGTTGCTTGGCATTCCATGTTGCTCCGACTTAGTCCTGATTGGCTGCCAGCACTGTGGGATTCTCATTGCTAGGTAGTTGCCCAATTTTGGTTGCTGCTAAAGGAGAAACTGCACTTCTCGTTATTTCTGAAGAACAGGGCATTAACTGTTTAGGCTTGCAGCCTCATAAAGGAAAGGCAAGACTAATAGATGACCATACATACCACCTAGAACATTGAGTGTGATCAGAACCATATGGAAATAAGATCTTGTCAAGCTACAGACTCATAAGGTTAAAAAAGACTACATTCAGTGATTTTAATGCAAAAGAAAAGCCCCGTAAAAGTTGCCAAATAATGTAAAAACAAGAGGAACTTCTAGAGACTTTCTGAGTTTCTGTTTCTTTTGGTACTTATGGCTAAATCTAACATTTTGGAGGACAGTTGCAAACCATCAGGACCCACAATTAACAGACATAAATAGGCATAAATGATAATGTTTCATCTGCACCATGTGATTATAGTTTAAAAATCTCAGTTTAAAATGTATAAACACTGAGACAATAAAATTCTAATTTGTATTTCTAATGAAAATATCTCTTGCAAAACCATGCGATTGTGGAAGTGGAAAGTATTTGTTTCATAAATGTTCTTAATTGAATCTAACTTTTAGGATTTATTTACTAAAGAGTATAGTTACAATTTACTAATCTGCATCAAATTATATATTTTGATTTATGCCGCAGCAAGATCACTTGGAAGTCCACCCCCCTTCCTCCTTCCCCCGCCACAGGGCCATTTGGAAAGTACAGCGCACTTCGCTCATGCGCAGTAGGGAGAAGACTGTGAAGCCTAAAGGCTTCACACCGGGCTCCCACACTCCAAATGGTGACGGCAGCACCCAACAGCCGATGGAAACATGGACTGGGGTGCCGACATCGCTGGATTCCAGGACAGGTAAGTGTCCTAATATTAAAAGTCAGTAGCTACAGTATGAGTAGCTGCTGAGTTTTCATTTTTTTGCTGGGGGAGTGGAACTCCTCTTTAAGCTACTTTGTTTTTATCTTAACCTACACAGCAAAACAGATTACATTTTTTTTTTAGTAGAGTAGGGGTAGGCTAGAACCCCTGTCAGCTTTACATTTCTGTCTGTGCCTCACTTCCTTTCTGGTAGAACCACTTTCACTGTGACAGTGTGGAAGTAACTCTTTCTAAAGGAGGTCTTGTTAACAGTAAGAAGCAAGAAACACACCAGCGGGATTTAATCTTATATCACCCAAACTACACAAAGAGAGCTGCACTTGTTCTTGCGCCACTGCTGAGAGAATGAGTCACTATCCTGTTCAGCCTATGGCCACTTGCTTTGACACAGTTTCCCCTGTCCCCGCTTGAAATGGACAATAGTGGTCCACCTTCACAGGCAGCATCCCAGTTGATAGGCAGCAGTTGGCGTTAAGTGGTTATAAACCCTCTCATATACCCAATGAAGTGACTGGCCTCAGATGATACACAGACATTAAATAAATCCACCTACATAAGTTTTACTTGTTTATCTGCAGTCTTCTTTTTTTCACATTCCTTCAAAAGTGCTAAATTTAGATAAAATCCTTCTTCATCTGTCAGGAGCGCAGAGGAGCAGAGAGCTGCAGTTAGAGCTCTTGTAAGTGTGTGAGAGCTGATTGGAGCAAAGAGATACACCCCCTTTCACACACGGCACAGGAACAAAGGAAGGATGCACGGCTGTATTTTGAATAGACAAGCTGTGCTTAGCTTTCCTCCCCATCACAAATTTATCTCAAGTGTCTGGAAAATGTGTCAGAAGTAGAGTTGAGCGAACCCGGACTGTAAAGTTCGGGTCCGTACCGAACTTTGGGGTGTCCGGGACCCGGACCCAGACTTTTCAAAAAAAGTTCGGGTTCGGGTCCGGGGTTCTGGTAATTTTAATTAAAAATCTTAAAAATGCTGTAAAAAAGTCCAGGAAGGTCCTGGAGGTCTGCAAAAGGAAGGAAATGGGGGTAAGGGTGGGACAAGTGCCCTACAAAGAAATGGGGACAGGGAAATAACTTTAAATATTTTTTAAAAAATAAAAACATAAAAAATGCAAAAATGGAGATCATCTTCAAAATGGGTCTGAAAAGTATTCATTAACATTAGAGGCCATAGAACTGTTCTAAAATCATCTTCAAACTGTGTCAAAAAAGTATAAATAAGCCGGGAGTACCCATATCACTGTTCTGCAAAATGTGTGTGTCACTTTAAATGAAACCGGGAATCAGTGCACATCTCTTCTGCACAATTATTTAAAGTCTGTGTGTCACTTTAAATGAAACCGTCAATCATTGCACATCTGTTATTCACACTTCTTTTTAATCGGTGTCACTTTTATTATTGCCGC
>BLSH010203700.1:854195-878520 GCA_018402905.1 Glandirana rugosa
GGGAGATAAAAGGAGGACGTCGGTGATTTTCGGACGAAGGGGAGGAGAGGGAGGACTTTTACCTATTCTAGCCAAAGACATATACGAGGGGCGGTGGGGAGGACAGTTCCAAAGAGAATAAAGGACGACAGACCCGGGGGACACCTGAGGGGGATTAGGGGGGACGTCCTCGGTCACCCTCTCCTTCTCTTCCCTTCGGACATCACGACGGAGTCCTCCGTCTCGTCCCTTCCTCGTCCATTATTACCATAAATAACGGGGAAGGAAGAGACTTACTTGTGTCATGGTTAGTGAGTGACACAAGTAAGTATTAAATTCGTATTACTTCCTGTTCATTAACAAACTGAAGCATAGTAAAAACTGTTTATTATGCTTAAATTATGAATGAACACAGTGAGTGATTGGTACTGTGTTCATTCAGAGAAGGAAGGGGCAATAAATACCATTATTACCTGCTCCTTCCCTGCTCTGCCTCCTGAGGCAGCACTACAGGCTTCCCTTCTCTTCCTCTCCCACTGGCTCCTGCAGGGGGGATTAGGGGGAGTCCACAGGGGGCCCAGACAGCAGGAAATAAGAGAAACCTTGACAGGAGGGGTGGCGGGGAGCATATACAGAAACCGATCTTATCCATTTTCAGGAGGGAGAGGAGGGGAAGCAGGCTTTTAGTGGCTGCAGGAGGAAAATAGAGGGACTGGTTCCTGTATATGCCACCCCGCTACCCCTCCTGCTCAGGTGTAAAACCAAATGTGACAGGGAGGCTGCAGGGCCCCCCTGGAGCATGGGCTCTGACGCTATGCCTGTGTATACAGCTGATTTATGTTGAGTGAAATAGTGCTGCCCAGTGCCCAGGTTGTTCCTGGAACCTTTTAAATCCACAAAAAAACTCAGCTTTAGTTCTACTTGTGAGAACTCTGAGCAGAGAAATCCCAATTCAAGTCCAAAAGCTACAGATATGAAGATTCTACAATAGGTGATTCAAAGCTGAACACAAGAACAGTATCTCCATCAATCACTTCAACCAATCAAATTACAGAAAAAATCTCTAGTGCAAGTTAGAATAAGGGCAATTGCCCGATTGGCTCCTACAGGCAATACAATCAATGTTCTTTCCTCAGGTTTTCATAAATTTACCACATTAAACCAAGGGCTGCCATTACTAACATTTCTAATTGTTTCTTTTTAATATGGTTAGATTTACAATCTGTTTACTATCATCAACAAATTGTGAAATTATGCCGCTTTGCCTGTCATAGCTTTCTATAATCCACTAGCAAATTATTTGATATGAAACAATGATTCCTTTCTATATTATATGTGGACTATAAAGTAGAAGGGGTTAACAAATTATGATTATACACTTTCGAAACCAAAAGAGATGTCAGTCATTCAACATACATGCCTAATGCAAATAATAAAATGAGCATTGCATAAAAAATACATCAATGGCATTTTCAAAATACATGCAAATTTTGTATAACCCATTCAGTGTCACTGAGGCCTGGCAGATATGTAAATCAGTGTCTAAGGATGAATCAGAATAGATTAAAGTTTGTATAAATTACCTTATTCTTCATGGGCAACACTCTAAGGGATTTTCAGGCCCATCAAAATCACCCCAAATAATCTGCATTAAAAATTAAAAAGGAAATTTCCTACAAGCTTAAAAATATACAAACACATATTCATCAATAATTCTGGCTTCAGAGGTACTGTATTTAACTTCAAAAGTTGCTGTAATTTAATTGTTCACAAATGACAATGCTATAATGGTTCCTGACTCACAATGAGAATTGTGTCTAAAAGTGGCATGCTCTAAGGTCAGTATGATAAATGACATGCAGATACACGATTTGGGATATACTACTGTACATTTTATAGCAAAGTAAAATAAGAAAAGTTCCCCAAGTAACCCTATTCAGTGCCAAATTAGAAATAAAGAGCTGACCAGACAAGCAAAGCACATAAGAACACATTTGTATTTGTGAACAAAGTTGACACAACGATTAAAGTTTATGTGATGTTTTAAAAAGGTTTACTCAGTTTGTAACACTGAAGTAATTTTGATACATAAAATATTTATTTATTTATTTCTCTTTTTCTGCAGAGGTTTTATGCATTAGTTACAAAAGCAGGATCGGAAGCATCTTTGGACTGTGAGGCAGACAGACACAATAGGGAATTAGCATCAAATGTAGAGGGGGTCAGTCCACTCCCTGGAGTGCATTTCAGGGCTTAAAATGGAGAAGTTCAGCTTAGCCAAGGTATCAGTGAGTACAGTTTCCTACACCATCAAAAGGTTTTTTTGGAAGAAACTCTGACAAGAGGAGGTCTGGCATACCCAAACAGAATTAGACTGTTCTGAGTTTCCGAGAGTCAACAGCTTGGGTGACAGACAGCTGACAGGACAACAGCTTCAAACACAGCTTAACTCTGATTGAAGAAAGCAAGTCTTATCTGCAATTCAAAGTCTTCTCTTCACAGTTGAAACTTTGAAATGTTGAGTGGCTGTAAGAAAGCCATTGCTAAGATGGCAAAATAAGAAAAAGCAACTTGACTGGGCTATGATGCAACTCCAGTGGACTACTGAAGACTGGAAGAAGGACCAATAAATCAAACTTTGAGATCTTCGATCCATTACATAAGGTATTTGTACACCCTCGAATAGGTGAAATGATTGTTCCTTCATGTGCGACACCAGCTGTCAAAAATGTAGGAGGAAGCGTGATGATCTGGTGCTCTTTTGCTGGATCCAGAGTCAGCAATTCATAGGAATAGAAAATTCCCCCTATAAGTCCTGGAAGGATTTAAGAACATTACCTTAATGCAACTGATGTATATATCTGACACCCAGTTTCTTCCAGGTCTCAAAGCCATCTAACTTAAGTAACTCCTTATACAACAAGTTATGCCAGATTGGAGTACAGGAGAGAAATCCTTGAATGCTCAAAGTTAGTATGACATAGGTCCACAAGGTTTTCAATAAAGTAATGGATGGTGCATTCATAGTCATATGGGCAAATCCCGCCTCCAAATGTGTAAGAGTGGGGCAAAGGGAGTCCCATCGTATAAGTAGGGCCCCAATAGAGTCCAAAGAGTCTATGTGTCCCCATACCCTCAATTGTTGTATTTGGGAAGCAATATGATAGGCCCTGGAATGTAGGACAGCCAAACCCCCCCCCATTCCTTTCCCATCTGGAGGGTAGACAGACTAATGTGAGCCATTTTCTTACGCCAAATTAAGTCATTGGAATTGGGATATACATGTCCTTTGATATACATGGCGGTGCAAAAAAATTGAGTTAGGTCAAAGCATCCTGGGTAAAGCCAAAAAACCTTTAGCTAAACTGGAAGACTCTGAGTCAGTGTGTATATTAATATCCCCAAGAATAAGGATTCTTTTAAAACTAAAGCCATAGACTATACAATTTTCCCCCATGGGGGAACCACACAGTAGAAGTTCCGAATTCAAATCCAGGACCTGACACTTATTTTTACTCACTTGCTCTTTTGACATTTTAATTTGAGGTCAGTGGAACTCTGGTGATGGCATTTTATTTCAGTGTAGGTGGTTTATTTGTTTACTTTCACAGTACAATTTTTTGATTTCAGTTAAAACAGCCAACCATTGCAGCCTGTGTGCTAACTGAATATATATATATATATATATATATATATATATATATATATATATAAAAATGAAAGTCCAGGATTGCTGCACACAATTTCTTTAATATTTTTAAAGTATCAAAATACAAGCATCATTCAAGAATTTTCTTCAAATGATAACATACTGATCATAAAAAGATCATGTAAGTCAAACAAAGTCCATAACAAGACAACAATCTTGCTCCATATTTACCAACAGTTTCGGGCTATTGTCCTCCTCTCACGCCCTTTCTCAAGGTATGGAACAATATATATTTTGATACTTTAAAAATATTAAAGAAATTGTGTGCAGCAATCCTGGACTTTCATTTTTATATATAGCCTTGGGGTAAGGCTTGATTGCTGGCACCTGAAGAACACTGAAGTGCTGCTCAACTTTCCTAATTAATATATATATATATATATATATATATATATACATATACAGCATATCAAAAAAGTGAGTACACCCCTCCCATTTTTGTAAATATTTTATTATGCCTTTTCGTGTGACAACACTGAAGAAATGACACTTTGCTACAATGTAAAGCAGTGAGTGTACAGCTTGTACAACAGTGTATATTTGCTGTCCCCTCAAAATAACTCAACACACAGCCATTAATGTCTAAACCACTGGCAACAAAAGTGAGTACACCCTTAAGTGAAAATGTCCAAATTGGGCCCAATTAGCCACCCCCCTCGGTGTCATGTGACACGTTAGTGTTACAAGGTCTCAGGTGTGAATGGGGAGCAGGTGTGTTAAATTTTGTGTTAGTGCTCTCACTCTCTCATACTGGTCACTGGAAGTTCAACATGGCACCTCATGGAAAAGAACTCTCTGAGGATCTGAAAAAAAAAGTTGCTCTACATAAAGATGGCCTAGACTATAAGAAGATTGCCAAAACCCTGAAACTGAGTTGCAGCACAGTGGCCAAGACCATACAGTGGTTTAACAGGACAGGTTCCACTCAGAACAGGTCTTGCCATGGTCGACCAAAGTAGTTGAGTGCACATGCTCAGCATCATATCCAGAGGTTGTCTTCGGGAAATAGACATATGAGTGCTGCCAGCATTGCTGCAGAGGTTGAAGGGGTGGGGGGTCAGCCTGTCAGTGGTCGGATGAGACCAAGATAAACTTATTTGGTTCAGATGGTGTCAAGTGTGTGTGGCGGCAACCAGATAAAGAGTACAAAGACAAATGTGTCTTGACTACAGTCAAGCATGGTGGTCGGAGTGTCATGGTCTGGGGCTGCATGAGTGCTGCCAGCACTGGGGAGCTTCAGTTCATTGAGGGAACCATGAATGCCAACATGTACTGTTATATACTGAAGCAGAGCATGATCCCCACCTTTTGGAGACTGGGCCACAGGTCAATATTCCAACATGATAATGACCCAAACACACCTCAAGATGACCACTGCCTTGCTAAAGAAGCTGAGGGTAAAGGTGATGGACTGGCCAAGCATGTCTCTAGACCTAAACCCTACTGAGCATCTGTGGGGCATCCTCAAATGGAAGGTGGAGGAGTGCAAGGTCATCTTTATGTAGAGCAATAATTCTTTTTTTCAGATCCTCCGAGAGTTCTTTTCCCTGAGGTGCCATGTTGAACTTCCAGTGACCAGTATGAGAGAGTGAGAGCGATAAAACTAAATTTAACACATCTGCTCCCCATTCACACCTGAGACCTTGTAACACTAATGAGTCGCATGACACCAAAATATTGACCCTTTGGGCCCAATTTGAACACTTTCACTTAGGGGTGTACTTTTGTTGCTGCGGGGTTTAGACATTAATGGCTGTGTGTTGAGTTATTTTGAGGGGACAGCAAATTTACACTGTTATACAAATTGTTCACTCACTACTTTACATTGTAGTAAAGTGTAATTTTTCAGCGTTGTCACATGAAAATATATAATAAAATATTTACAAAATGTGAGGGGTGTACTCACTTTTGGGAGATACTGCATATTATAGGTGATTAGCTCAAAAATCTGACTCTTAGAAAGGTTTATATAAAGGTTGCAGGTAAATCAAATAAACAATACAGAAAATAAATTCTTGCCATCCAGGCACTAAACCAGGCAACTAAACAGTTTCAGTTTCCTAACTCAGCGGTGAAGGGCCTCTCCTAGTCACCCACAAAACAAAGATAATAAACCTTTTGGTCACAGTCACAAAGCAAAGTTCATTTCATCAGCTCTCTCAGGCCCAGGTCAGAGTAATCATCTGCTCCAGCCCCGTTTCCTTTATGATGATTCCTTTATGGTGATGAACACAAGTGGACCGCAAAATCTGGTCCAGAACCGGCCCTGCCAAGGTGACTGGTAAAACCCGGACCAGATTCCACCTTAGTTTCCTGCAAATGAAGGCATACGAGGTGAAACATAACATCCATTGATCACCTTTCATATCGCTGCAATATATATATATATCCACCCTTCTTCCACCAATAATAAAGACAATGTTGCAGAAGAAGTTTATTTGTATATGTGTGTGATTTTTTATACTATTTTCTTTCAATATTTGACATTTTGAAAGATATTTTGTATTTATTTTAATTTAACTTAGTTGCTTTTGGTATACCACATGTGTCCTGTGAAATCAGCTTCCCTTTGACTAGCATTCCAGTCATCTTTGTTCTTTTGCATTAATACATATGGTGCAGGGACCCCACTGACATAGTGAGTTGGCATATTTCTACTGTTTAAACCATTTTAAATCTTTATTAGCACTAAAAACTGACAGAGGTTCTAATTCTTCTCCACTGTATCCATTCCACTGGATTTTACATGAGCTTAAATATTGTATGGTTTCATGAGATAAATACCGCATATTCCGATGAAATACCGTATGCCTTATTTTAGTAGCATTTTTTTGTGAATGCCAAAAAATATTTTGAAAAACGCTATGAGCTATTTTACTGCAAAATTTAAAAAGAGGAAAGCACCGCTTTGTGAATTGAGCCCTGTACCTTTAAAATGTTCAAGCTGGTGAATATTTTTTACTGTTCACACAGGGGTGGTCAGAAAGTCACCTGACTTAAGGCGCGACTTTGCAAGGTGATTTGCACACGACTTCAGCTCAACTTAAGCACGACTTTGCGCAACTTTAAAGTGACCTTTATGACAGTTGACTTTCCCTGTGGCCAATCAGAGAATCAGCTCTTGTGACATAATTCCTTTTCCTGTTCTTTTCCTGGTTCACTTTTCCCTGTATCCCGTGACCCCCTCCTGTGATCCTGTTTGATGTTTTCTTGTTGCTATCTAATGACAGCTGTCAAAACAGCTGGTGTGGCAGTTTTGATGAAAGTGGAAGAGAAGAAGCGGAGGATGAGGATGAGAAGAAGAGGTCACTACTGGATCCATCCAATCATTTCTAATAGAGATTGCAGAGGCCAGTTCTGGGCCATGTATGAGAATGTGCATGCTTATGAGGACACGTTTTTCAATTATACCCGGATGACCCTGGCAAATTAAGTACATATGCCAAGTGTAGATATGCACATATTAACCCCTTCATGCCTAAGCCTTTTTCAGATATTTGTTGCTTACAAGTTAAAATCTGTATAATTTGCTAGATAATTACTTAGAACCCCAAAACATTATATAAATATTTTTTAGCAGAGACCCTAGAGAATAAAATGACATCACATGGTTCTTTCAAACGCAATTTTTAAAAAAAAAAAAAAACACTTTCATGAATTAAAAAAAAAAACAAAACAGTAAAATTAGCCCAATGTTTTTTTGTATAATGTGAAAGATGATGTTACGCCAAAAAAATAGATACCTAACATGTCATGCATTGAAATGGCACACTCGTGGAATGGCAACAAACTATAGTACTTAAAAATCTCCATAGGTGACGCTTTAAAAATTTCTAATGGTTACCAGTTTAGAGTTACAGAGAAGGTCTTGTGCTATAATTATTGCTCTCAGTCTAACGATCGTGGCGATACTTCACATCCTGTCGCAGTGTGACAGGAGAGCCCGGGAGAACCGCGGAAGGTGGGGGGACGTCAGCTCCCGCTCCTTGGGAAAATAGCTGAGCGGCTTTTAGCTGCATTGGTTGCTATCCAAAGAAAGTCGACTATCCGCTCTAAACAACAGTACTGGGTGGTGGGGGGCGGTGCAATTTCACCCAATTGCATTGGAGCTATAGATGGGAAGCATGTGCGTATCTTTAAGCCTGTTGGTAGCGGCAGTAGGTTATTTAATTATAAAAAACATTGCTCCTTTGTACTGCTAGCTGCGGCCGACGCAAACTACTTCTTCACCTATATAGATATAGAATCACACGGAAGTAGCTCCGATTCACTGATTTTTTCCAATTCCTCATTTGGTGAAAGGCTACGAGATAATCGGCTAGATCTTCCTGAGAACTGTCCCCTTCCTGGCACATCTAAACCCCCACTACCCTATGTGTTCATTGCAGATGAGGCTTTTGCATTGGGGGGAACACCTAATGAGGCCTTACTCCAACAGGAATATGGCTACCCTAAAGAAAGTATTTAACTATCATCTCACAAGGGCAAGAAAGGTGGTTGAGTGCACTTTTGGAACTCTTGCCAATAAATGCCGTTTGTTACACATGCCTATTGCATTAAACCTTGAAAATGCTATAACTGCTGTCAAAGCAGCATGCGTGCTCCACAATTTTGTCCAGCTACGTGATGGGTACCGTTTCAAGGATTCCCTTATGCATGACATGGAAAGTGCGCACCTCAGTGCTACTAGGGGATCCTGCAATGGTGCCACTGTTAGCAGGCAATTTGCTTCATATTTCCTTTCACCGTCTGATGGACTAGAATGGCAATTGGATGCTATTTCCTAACTGCTTTGCTAAGTTCTTTAAATATATATTTTACTGCTGTTGCCTTTTCAGTTTTGTTGTCTAAAGCCTGTACAGGTATTGAGTTTATACGTTTTTGATGCTATGCTATACTGTCATTAATCTTTTGACTTCTAGTTTTTGGTATCGTTCAAATAAAATGTGATACTAAAACAGGTTCCCCGATCTGTCAGTGCGGGCATAGGAGATCTACTGATCCCTGTCACTGGGATCAGTTAGATCTCTTATGCCCATGGTAGCCCAGCCCCCCCACAGTTAGAACACACCCAGGGAACATAGTTAACCCCTAGATCTCCCCCTGCAGGTTAACCCCTTCACTGCCAATTACATTTATACAGTAATCAGTGGATATTTAAATTTCTGATCGCTGTATAAATGTCATTGATTCCAAAAAAGTGTTAAAATGGTCCGACATGTCCGCCCCAATATCGCAGTACCGCTAAAAATCGCAGATCGCCACCATTACTAGTAAAATATAAAAAAAATAAAAACCCCAGAAATGAATTCTCATCATCCGTAAACGCGGCCACTTTTGCACAAACCAATCAATAAACGCTGATTGCGATTTTTTTTACCAAAAATATGAGGAAAAATATAAATCGGCCAAAACCGATGAAAAAAAATGTTTTTTTATATATTTTTTTTTTAATTTGTATTTTAGCAAAAAGTAAGAAAAACATTTTTTTTTGCAAAATTGTCGCTCTTCTTTTGTTTATAGCGGTGATCAGAAATGATGCAGAGGCGATCAAATACCACCAAAAGAAAGCTCTATTTGTGGGAAAAAAAGGACGCAAATTTTGTTTGGGTACAAAGCCTCACGACCGCGAAATTGTCAGTTAAAGCGACGCAGTGCCGAATCGCAAAAAGTGCTCTGGTCCTAAAGTGGGAAATCCTTCCGGGGTGAAGTGGTTAATTAAGAAGATTGAAATTATGAACTATTTATTTATGGTTTATATATATTTGCTTGGGAAAATGAATCGTTGAATATTAATTTGGAGTAAGCACGGTACATGTTTTTACACATTACAAAACTACCTCACAAAATATAAATTTACACATTTTTATATATAAGTTTTTGTATTTAAATTCTGTGCAACCACCTTGCCCATACATAGATGAAAATGTGCACAGTTCCTGCTGAAATGGCTGAATTTCAATATAGGTATGGATGGCTTCAGCCTAGTTTAACCACTTTATAACTGGGCCATAGCCAAATGACAGCTACAGCGCAGTTTGTTATTTCTGGGAGGGCGTACAATGACATCCTCCCAGAATGGCACGCACACGGGACTGTCCGTGCTCGCCGGGTTCATGGGACCAAAGGTTCAAAGGGCCAATGAGAGTGACCCTTTACCACGTGATCGCTCCATCCAATGATGGACCGATCAGAATGTAAACACCTCGGGGTTATCCGGGGTTCAACTCTCTCCTCTCCTCACACCAATACACACCAATACAGCAGTTGTGGAGAAGAGAGAGATTGTGTGTACTACTGTAAGTTTTTTCAAATGTTACAGTTTTCAGCAGTGCCCAGCAGTGCTACATCTGTATCCTACTGTGCCATCTGTGCCACCTGTGCCACTACAGTGCCACATCAGTGCCACCGGTGCCACTACAGTGCCACATCAGTGCCACATCAGTTTCCTACAGTGCCCTCAGTGCTTCTACAGAGCCACATCAGTGCCACTACAGTGCTCACCTGTGCCATCAGTGCCACTACAGTGCCCATCAATGCCACTACAGTGCCACCAGTGCCACCTGAGCCCATCAGTGCCACCTATGCCCATCAGTGCCACTACAGTGCTCATCTGTGCCACCAGAGCCACTACAGTGCCCATCAGTGCCACTACAGTGCCACCAGTGCCCCCTGTGCCCACCAGTGCCTCCTGTGCCCATCAGTGTCACTACAGTGTTCATATGTGCGATCAGTGTCACTACAGTGCTCATCTGAGACATCCGTGCCATTACAGTGCCCAATAATGCACATCAGTGCACATAAGGGAGTGCTCATCAGTGCCATCCTATCAGTGGATCCTCATAAGTGCCAGCTAATCAGGGCAGCTGCAGTGCATTAGTGCAAATCAGTGCAAAATCATCAGTGCACATAAGTGCACCCTCATCAGCATCCATCAGTGCAACCTCATCATCACCCATCAGTGCACCCTCCTCAGCACCCAGCAGTGCACCCTCATCAGCACCCAGCAGTGCACCCTCATCAGCGCCCAGCAGTGCACCCTCATCAGCGCCCAACAGTGCACCCTCATCAGCGCCCAACAGTGCACCCTCATCAAGACACATCAGTGCACCCTCATCAAGACACATCAGTGCACCCTCATCAGCACACATCAATGCACCCTCATCAGTGCACATCAGTGCATCCTCATCAGCACCCAGCAGTTCACCTTCATTAGCACACATCTGTGCACCCTCTTTAGCACCCAGCAGTACACCCTCATCAGCACCCAGCAGTGCACCCTTATCAGCGCACATCAGTGCACCCTCATCAGCACCTAGCAGTGCACCCTCATCAGCACCCATCAGTGCATTCACATCTGTTCCAGTGTCCCTATTGCACCACAGTCACCAGTATGGTGAAAACATTTTTCTCCAGTGAGGAGGCATACAAGCTTCTTAGCCTGAGTGGCAAGAACAGCGGGGAGCTCTCTGAGTCTGGGGCCGATACTGATTCAGCATATGAGCCCATTTCTAGCATTGGGTCTGCTACAGAATCGGATGAAGAGGAAAGTGTGCCCATGAAAAGAAGGCATTCTGGCGAGTAGCAGCAGCCTACTACAAGTAGCGCAGTGGCATCAACCAGCAGGTCAGTGCCATCCACAAGACCACTGCAACTAAGGCCAAGCACAAATGGGGTGTCATCTCAGCCCCAAAGGGTTAGGGTCCATGTCAGCCTTCCCTATGCCCTTCAGAACCCCCTGTGGCTTCCCTCTAATTCAGGAGCAGCAAACCTCCCCCCTTTCACCACCCAGCCAGGTGTCTAGGTGAACACCGATAATTTTGTCCTTATTGGTTTTTTAAGTTTAATTCTTTACTGAAGACCTACTATCGTCCATTGTGGCCCAGTGCAATATCTATGCCCAGCAGTTTATAGCAAGCAACCCTGGTTCAAGCTATGTCCCTCCCTTTGAGTGGAGAGAACTTACTAAGGAGGAATTTTACATTTTTTTAGGCTTGACACAAAAAAAATTATACTCCTACTGGTCCACCAACCCCATCCACCATATGCCACTCTTCTCATCCCTTATGCCAAGGTCAAGATACCTTATGTGGTTCCTCCACTACAATGACAACACCCAGTGCCCTCCCCAAAATTACCCATCTTATGACAACTTATTTAAAATTTGCTCCCTTCTAAATTTTTTCTCTGAAAAATTCTCCCAGTTATATACCCCCAAGTAAAATATCTCCATCGATGAGGCAGGCAGGCAGGCTGGGCTTCAAACCGTTTATCCCCAGCAAAAGGGCCCTATATGGGGTTAAGCTGTACAAGCTTTGTGACTGAGCCACGTGCTACATCTACGCCTTCCTGGTCTATGAAGGGAAGGACACCCAGCTGCATCCCCCTGAATGCCCAGAGTACATTGGAGCCAGCAGAAAAATTGTCTGGGAGCTTATCTATCCACTCCTTGGAAAGGGTTACCATCTTTATGTGGAAAATTTCTACTCAAGCTTGCCCCTTTTCCACAATCATTATCGGAAGAAGACTCCAGCATGCGGTACAGTGAGAGTGAAAAGGACTTCCCACAAAGGCTCGTTAATGAAAGGCTATGAAGAGGGGAGACGGCGTCTTTGCAGAACAAGGAGCTATTGGCTGTCAAGTGGAGGGACAGATGAAATGTACACATGCTCTCAACGATTCATGATGACACCTACGTGGAAATCCTCAGAAGAAACGGCCCAATCCAGAAACCATCTTGTGTCCATGACTATAATCTGTTCATGGGGGGAGTCGATTTCAATGATCAGATGGTCGAACCCTACCTTCCCACAGGAAATCCCACCATTGGTACAAAAAACTATCTATTTATTTGTTCAATTTGGCCATGTATAACACTTATGTTATTTACCAAAAATCTGCAGAGAACCCAGTATCCTTTCTAAATTACCAAGAAGAAATTATCACCGCCTATTGTACCCTGAAGGCCCACCAGAAAATATTCGCTCTGATTTATTGAGCAGACTCCACAAACGCCACTTTCCTGAGAAACTACCCCCCATGAAACTGGCCAAAGACATCAAAAGAAATGAGGTATGCTCCAGAGGAGGAGTTAGAAGAGACACCGTGTATTTTTGTCCCCAATGTCCTTCCCAACCAGGCCTCTGTATAGGTGACTGTTTCCGCCGTTACCATACTTCACTACATTATTAGTATGGTAAATGTAATTGTCATTTACATCCACACCCCTAATGCCACTGCACTGCACTGCACATACCGCTGTCTTCTCCTGGACTGACCCTGGCCTGCTATACAATTATACTTCTGCCTCACGCTAAACATACCTCTGCCTGCTCCAGAACTGATTCCGGCCTGTTATACAACCACGTGTCTCCCTAACGCTACACATACCTCTGCCTGCTTCGGAACTGACCTTAGCCTGGTATATGACCACGCTTCTGCCTAGCACTAAACTGTACCTACCTCTGCCTGCTCTGGAACTGTCCCTGGACTGTTTGACCACATACTTTGCCTGCCTCTTGGACTGATCTTTTACCCTGGAGTAGTGGGATTCATAACACAGGGGCCTCACATATGTGAGGGGATCCAGAATTGTTTTTCTGGATGAAGAAAACTATTTTTTTAGTTTTCTTATTCCCGGATTAAGGTCTGGAGACTCAGAGGCTTCAAAGAGATTTGGGTGGGAGAAGCCTTTACCCCTGTCCCCATTCTTTCCTGGCCTGCTACCTGTACTATGGACCATGTTTTTGCCTACTACCAGGACAAATATTTTGGCACTGCTGGCGATATCTCTACTTGCACTGACCCTGGACTGTATATGGATGGTATCCCTGCCTGTACTGATTATCGACAATATTCCTGTCTGCTGCCTAGACAATTCCGTTCACTGCCGCTGACCACGTCCCTGCCTGCTGCCTGGATCAATGCTCTACTTCTGTGGACAACTGCACTACTAAAACCACAGGTAATCTTTTGTTTACCCTTTGCTCAGCAGAATGTATTTTGGGGTGTAATTATTGGTATGTACATGCAATTTGTTAGAAATATGAAGGGCCTTCAAAAAATGTGATAGGTTGTCAGGATATTAGATGAGTAATTTATGGATGGTGTTCCTTGGATGTTGGGCCTCTGTATGTACCCAGGCCGTGTAAAAGTCTCACACATGTGATATCACCATACTCAGGAGGAGTAGCAGAATGTATTTTGGGGTGTCATTTTTGCTATGTACATGCTATATGTTAGAAATATCTTATAAATGGACAAATTTATGTAAAAAAATGTTTTCATTTTCTTTCCACATTTTCAAAGCACTTGTGGAAAAAATGACATGTTCAAAAGACTCATTGCACTTCACAGGTTATACGTTTGGGTGTGTGCTTTCCAAAATGGGGTCATCTTGTGGGCATTTGCAGTGTCATTTTCCTATGTACATGCTGTGTGTTGGAAATATCTTATAAATGGACAACTTGGTGTAAAAAATGTGTTTTCATTTTTTTTCACATTTTCCAAAAACTTCTGGAAAAAAAAGGACCATGCAAAAGACTCATTATGCCTCATAGATTATACATTGGGGTGTTTGCTTTCCAAAATTGGGTCATTTTGTGGGTGTTTCCATTGTCCTGGTGCTCCAGGGCCTTCAAAAGTGTAATAGGTGGTTGAGAAATGAGATGTGTAATTTATATTCCTAGAATGCCTGAAGGTGCTACTTCAATGTAGGGCCTCTGTATGTGGCCAGGCTGTGTAAAAGTCTCACACATGTGGTATAGCGATACTCAGGAGGAGTAGCAGAATGTATTTTGGGGTGTAATTTGTGGTATGCACATGCCATGTGAGAGAAATAACAAATATGACAATTTTGTGAAAAAAATCGTCATTTTGCAAAGAATTGTGCGAAAAAATACAACTTCAAAAAACTAACCATGCATCTTACTAAATACCTTAGAATGTCTACTTTCCAAAAAAAGGGATCAATTGGGGGTAATTGTACTTTCCTGGCTTGTTAGACCCCTTTCACATATACGGACCGTTTGTCTGTTTTTCATCCATTCATTGATGGATGAAAAACGGACATCAATGCAACTCTATGGAAAAACGGATGACAACGGATGATCATTCATTTGCATCCGTTTTGATCCGCTTCCATCAACATCCGTTTTTTTGAACGGATGAAAGTCCTATTTTTAAAAAAAAAACGGATTGGACGAAAAACGGATGTAAACGGACGAACGGTCAGTTTTCATCCGTTTTGCATTGGTAGTGGATGTAAAAAAAACTGATGAAAAACTGATGACCACGTATGAAAAACGGATGAAAAAACAGATGAATACTTCATCCGTTTTGATGTGACGGAACTGATGAACTGATGAATGGTCCGTATGTGTGAAAGGACCCTAAGGGTGCTATCCACTACACCGCTGTGCCTCCCAACTACACCACTGTGCCGCCCCACAAAGCAGATGGGGAACGGGGGGGACCCCCACAATGAACAATGGCATGTGGTTCCTCTCCTAATTAATCTCAGGATTTTCAGGTCCAGTGTGAATTTTAAGGGGTCCTAATAAAAAAAGGCACAAATTTTATAAAGGATCCTATGAAAAAAAAGGCAATAGGTCCTTCCCATATTTCACGATAGAACACCATGAAAAAATCCCTCCACCCCCCCAAATATCCACACCAATGCCTTACCCGAGCACAAAGAGAAGGTTGGGTCAGCACATGCCCTTCCCCTTCTGAATCATACCAAGCCATATTCCCACAACATGGGGTGCACTTTACCCACTTGACAAAGCATCTTGCCCCCCAGTTGTTGAGGACAATGACCTCTTCCTGAAAATCCTGGATTAGTGGTGGTGTAGATCTGCAGGCAAGGGGCTTATTAGAAATCAGAAACAATAAAGGGCCACCCAGATACCAGCCTCTTCATGAATAATGAATACGTAAGGAGTATGTGAGTATGCAGTAAACAGCTGGTGTCTCTAGGGTGAAATTATTTACCATATATGGACATCACTATATACAGTATGTGGTCAATGTCACGTTAGTAAACAGATGGTGGTATAGTGTTTAGCCAGGCATAGCAGAAATCTTTGAAAGCTTCCAACTGACTTGTGCACATTGCTGGCATTCTCTGTGCTCTACATCATGTAATATGTGGGAAAAGTGCGGCCAGTCACCTGTGGGGTAAGCAGGGTAGATTGGGGGAACTTGAAGGCAAAATATCAAAGTCTAGCAAATGGGATTATTCCAGCCCTACTTTAGCATTTGGAGGTTCTAGGCTAGTGCATAGAGTATGTTTGTGTGGTTTCAATGGATATGGTAATAGTTCTCCCATGCGTATTTGCTTTCCTAGTCCACACTTCCTGTGTTATTGCAAAGAGAGTTCTTATTTTAGGTCTACAAATTATTAGCTGTTATGTTGTGGAGATGGGATGGTCTGAGTAGTTTAGCAAAATATATTGGGTAGGGCTGACACTGCTCAGCTCTTAAGACTTGTGGACTGACAACACACAGTATTTTGTGTAGAGAGTGCATTTCTGGCACATTGACTGGTATTTGTCTGTACTTGCAACTTTACTTGTACTTTACATTGAAAAATATATGGGGAAATGTGCATGCATTGCAGAAATTACTGCATTTTTTATTCTGCCCTGTCACACATTTTAAATAAGCACATCAGGTTTTAGGCTCTTAGGGCACAGTAGAAGATAACTAAACATACTCAGTGCGACCTATGGGTTTTGTATTTGACATCCGCCAACATTTCTCTGCTTAATCGCAACTATGGTGTCACTTTGAGTTCCAGGCTCTGCTGTAGTTCAGAAGTGAAATCCTTAAGCCATTAATTCTGGAAGCATTTCAGAAACTGACAACCTGAAACCTTTACATAAGTGCCAGGATAGAAAGACAAACATTCTTCAGTCTGACAAATGCTGTACTTTACCATGAGTTATATTGTAGGCAAACTTTACATTTCATAAAGCTGTAAGTGTAAAAGAAAAAAAAATTAACTTTCAGTTTCTCTAACATGAAATGTTTGCATTATAAGGATTCAAGGCCATATTTACATCCTAACTGGAGCTTGCAGGAAAGCAACCTTCATACACCCTACTCCTCAGTTCTCTCTATTGTATGGCTTTTTTGACAGAATATGTTTTATTTGCCATGTGATGTACTATGGTGACATGTGCATAGATACATGTATATGAAATTATTTTATTCATTTTAAAAAATCAATATTTGACCTCTGCATAATAAAAAAAAAATAGTTTAAACTATTTTAGTAGAAAGCTATCTGCGTGGTAGGTTTGGCATGAAATAGCCCCAGTACGCGGTCCACGGTTCAAGTCAAATGTAAGTTTGACTTGAACATCGGGCGTTCGCCTGTTTATCAACTTCAGAACATTATGGGGTGTTCACAGCGACTTCGCCGCCACAGAGCGCCCCATAATGCATTGCACGCAGACGGCGCGCACAGCTCCTCCTCCATGTGAGGGCTGCCTCCTTCTGCTTTGGCTTTGCTTTTATGTTTTATTTATAGTGCAGGGCGGGGCCCCGACCTTCACTATAAATAAAATGTCAAAGCAAAGAGAGCTCAGTCGGCGGGAGCCCTCCCATGGAGGAGGTGCTGTTTGTTTTTTGGGGTTTTTTTGGGTGCGACGCTCGCCGTGATTGAAGATGGATTACAACGGAGGGGCACTTATTTTTATTTTTTAATAAAGGACTTATCCCTAATTGTCTCCTGTCTTTTTTGACACTTTTGGTGAATTAGTGGGGGTACGATGTACCCGATACTAATTCACATGGGGGGGTCGGGATCTGGGGGTCCCCTTATTAAAGGCGGCTTCCAGATTCCGATAAGCCCCCCGCCCGCACACCCCTACAACCACAGCCCAGGGTTGTGGGGAAGAGGCTCTTGTCCCCATCAACATGGGGACAAGGTGCTTTGGGGTGGGGTTGCAGAGCCCCCCCTGCCCTAAATCACCCTTACTCCCCATGTTGAGGGCATGTAGCCTGGCCGGCCAGGTTGCATGATCGGATAAGGTTCTGGTTTGGATTATAGGGGGGACCGCACGTCATTGTTTTTTTAATTTTGGCAAGGGGTTACCCTTAAAATCCAAACCAGACCCAAAGGGCCTAGTTTGGCCTGGGGGGGGACCCCACGCAATTTTTTCAGTGACTTCTCTGTATATTGCCTGGAGGCAGAAATACATTACAGCCACGATAATAAATGACAACTTTTCCTTTGGAAATGTCATTTTGTTCTGGCTACGTTCTAAACATCACAGAGATGCGCCCTTTTACAGGTAGACTAAGGGACCCCCCGTCCCAGGCACATGATTTAAAGTGATATTTCATTTTTATTGTTTCACTTTAAGCATTATTAACCACTTGACCACTGGGCACTTAAACCCCCTTAACAACCAGTCCAATTTTCAGCTTTCAGTGCTCTCACATTTTGAATGACAATTACTCAGTCATGTAACACTCTACACATATGAATTTCTTGTCCTTTTTTCACACAAAAAATTATGTTGGTGGTATTTAATCCCCGCTGTTTTTTGTTTTTTTTGCGCTATAATTAAAAAAAGAAGGTAGACACCTCACTGATCTATGCGGGGTCGGAACTACAGGCCGTCTCCTCATTTAGGTATCTAGGTGTGCTGGTACAACTACCGCTCCCTCGGTACATTGAGAATAACATATGCCCTTTATTAAAACAATTACAAGAACACACTCAGAAATGGATGGATCTCCCGCTGGATCTCATGGGCAGGGCCAAAATTATTAAAGTGATTTATCTCCCCAAGCTACTCTATGTCCTAGCCAATGCACCATGTAGGGTCCCCAAATCTATTTTTAAATGCATTGATTACACATGCACAACATTCCTCTGGCGAGGCGGGTCCCCTAGAATAGCCCTTGAGACACTCCGACTTCCTTCCCAATTGGCTGGCCTGGCCTTCCCTAATTTTTACCTATACTACCTGGCTTCCCATTTGGTAACCGTCCATGACTGGTTACACCCCAGTGACACTAATGCCTGTACTAACACGGAGGGGGCTATTGTCTCATCCATGGAAACACTCCACAACGTGATCTATAGAAACCGTGTCCCTGATAGGCCAGGGACAGCTATAATACACATGACCCTCTCTCTTTTTCGGACAATTAAAGCCAAATTCACCCAGGAATCATGGGACGCTACACCGAACACACTCCTATGGTACAATGGAACTCTTGGGGAACTGGAGTCTATACCGGACCCTGTGAGATGGTCATCAAAGGGAGTTAAATACCTATGTCATCTCTTTGACGCACGGGGCTTTAACCCCTTCCTTACTGGGCACTTAAACCCCCCTCCTGCCCAGACCAATTTTTGGCTTTCAGCGCTGTCGCATTTTGAATGACAATTGCGCGGTCGTGCGACGTTGTACCCAAATAAAATTTGCGTCCTTTTTTTACCACAAATAGAGCTTTCTTTTGGTGGTATTTGATCCCTTCTGCGTCATTTCTGATCGCCGCAATAAAGAAACAATGAGCGACAATTTTGCAAAAAAGAACAATATTTTTTACTTTTTGCTAAAGTACAAATCCATTAAAAAAAATTATTCATCAGTTTTGGCCGATATATATTCTGCTACATATTTTTGGTAAAAAAAAAAAATCGCAATCGGCGTATATTGATTGGTTTGCGCAAAAGTTATCGCGTCTACAAACTGGGAATTGATTTATGGCGTTTTTATTTTTATTTTTTTTTACTAGTAATGACAGCGATCTGCGATTTTTATCGGGACTGCGATATTGCCGCAGAAATGTCGGACATTTTTTACACATATTTGGGACCAATGACATTTATTCAGCGATCAGAAATTTAAATATCCACTGATTACTGTGTAAATGTCATTGGCAGTGAAGGGGTTAACCTGCAGGGGGCAGTGAAGGGGTTAACAAATGTTCCCTGGGTGTGTTCTAACTGTGGGGGGCAGGGCTGGCTGGGACATAACAGATCTAACTGATCCCAGTGACAGGGATCAGTAGATCTGGTATGTCCCCTGTCACAGAACGGAGAACCGCCGAGTTTACAACGGCGGTTCCCCGTTCTGAGGCTGCTAAAAGAGATCGGGGGGCACGCTCGCGCAGCGTGCGGCACACGCATGCGCGTGCCAGGAGCATGCACAGGGGACGACGTCCATGGACGTCGTCCCGGCATTTCAGATCCGCGCTGGAGCCGTACTTCGGCGATAGCGCGGATCTGGAGTGGTTAAACCCTTCCAACAACTCCAGCAGGAGTTTGATCTTCTAAACTCCTATCTATTCTATTATTATATTGAGACATGCAATTAGGGCGCAATTTGGCATCTTAGATAACATACCCCGCATGCCTCCTCTAGAAAAAATACTCAGGGACCCAGCTACCACTAAACTCATTTCAACCTATTATATGGCCTTAGCTGCGGACATCAACCCCAGATTCCGGAATGCCCAAACTAAATGGACTAACCTAGATATACAGATTACGGAGGAGGATTGGTCAGAATTCTCCGACACCTTCAAATCATCAGTAATCTCTTCTAGAGACCAAGTGATTCAAATTAAAGTCTTCCACCAGTCTCATCTCACCCCTCACAGACTATATAAAATGGGTTTATCGTTCACGGACACGTGCTTTAGGGGCTGTGGCCAACAAGCAGATTTTCTGCACTGCTTCTGGTCATGTCCCATGGTACAGCACTTCTGGAGAGACATTGGCTCCTTCATTTCGACAGCCTTGGGCCTTCCCAATATTATTAACCCCAGAAATTGCCTTTTGGGAATTTTTGGGGACCTGTCACTGTCTGCCTCGGCAAAGAGGCTCCTTCGTATCCTATTCTTTTACGCGGAGAAATCTCTCTTGCTGACGTGGAAGAGTTCACAGACACTGAATAAAACCCTGTGGTTGAAACTGGTGAATGAGGCATTACCCCTATACAAGATCACCTTTGATCTTCGAAAACGGAGTAAAGGATTTCATAAGATTTGGGGCGGGTGGCTAGCCAGCCCTCTTACACTATACCCCGCCTTACCATAGGGTGCAAGGCCTCTTCATCTGCTCCAGGTTGGCACTGGCCCACCTGGCCCGTCATGAATAGCAATATGCCATGTTATACACCTAATGGACTCTAGTCTGACTACTTAGAGACATACCCGAATGTCATTTATTGAAAGCTGTCACTGGGAAAGTTTCTGCTGACCATGTATAAGCCGCCAATATTTTGTACTTACTTATCGGGTACGATGCCCGAAGGATGGTTGTTGGTTTCTATGTTTGTATGTCTTTATAATCAATAAAAATATCTTTAAAGAAAAATAAAATAAAATAATTAAAAAAAGACCGAAAATGTTGTAAAAAAAATGCATTTTGCTTCTGTTATAAAATTTTGCAAGTTAGTCATTTTTCTTCATAAATTTTGGCCAAAAATGTATACTGCTACATTTCTTTGGTAAAAAAAACACAACAAATTAGTGTATATTATTTGGTCTTTGTGAAGGTTATAGAGTCTACAAGCTATGGTGCCAATCACTGAATATTGATCACACCTGGTGTACTGATGGCCTATCTCATTTCTTGAGACACTAACAAGCCAGGAAAGTACAAATGACCCCTTTTTGGAAAGTAGACATTCCAAGGTATTTAGTAAGAGGCATAGTGAATTTTTTGAAGTTGTAATTTTTTCCCACAATTCTTTGCAAAATAAAGGTTTTTTTTCTTTTTTTTTCACAAAATTGTCATATAATAACAGGTTATTTCTCACATCCAGCATATGCATACCACAAATTACACCCCAAAATACATTTTACTACTCCTCCTGAGTATGGCGATACCACATGTGTGAGACTTTTACACAACCTGGCCACATAAAGAGGCCCAACATGCAGGGAGAACCATCAGGCATTCTAGGAGCATAAATTACACATAAAATTTCTTGACTACTTCTTGCACTTTTGAAGGTCCTGGAACACCGGGACAATTGAAACGCCCAAAAAATTACCCCATTTTGGAAAGCAAACACCCAACATATATTCTAGGAGGCATAATGAGTCTTTTGAACATGTCATTTTTTTCCACAAGTTTTTGGAAAATGTGGAAAGAAAATGAAAACGCTTTTTTTTTACACAAAGTTGTCCATTTATATAATATTTCTAACACACAGCAAGTACCTAGCAAAAATTACACTGCAAAAAATATTCAGCTACTCCCCCCGAGTATGGCAATACCACATGTGTGACACTTTTGCACAGCCTGCCCACATACAGAGGCCCTACATGCAGGGAGCACTGTCAGGTGTTCTAGGGGCATACGTTTCAAATCGAATTTGAATACCTTGTACACTATTGTGAGGCACTGTGGTGGCATGGATAGGCACTGTAGTGGCACGGATGGACAGTGTAGTGGCAAGGATGGGCAGTGTAGTGGCATGGATGGGCACTGTAGTGGCATGGATGGGCACTGTAGTAGCATGGATGGGCACTGTAGTGGTGTGCATGGGCACTGTAGTGGCATGGATGGGAGCTGTAGTGGCACAGATGGGCACTGAAGTGGCATGGATGGGCACTGTAGTGGCATGGATGGGCACTGTAGTGGCATGGATGTGTCACAGATGAGAACTGATGTGGTATGGATGAGCATGAATGAGGCACAAATGAGCCATGGATGGGGATGGATGAGCCGTAGATGGGGATGGTTGAGCCGTGGATGGGGATGACTGAGCACGGATGGGGATGACTGAGCACGGATGGGGATGACTGAGCATGAATGGGGATGGACGAGCACAGATGGGGATGACTGAACATGGATGGGATGACTGAGCACGGATGGGGATGACTGAGCACGGATGGGGATGACTGAGCACGAATGAGGATGGATGAGCACGGATGGGGATGACTGAGCACAGATGGGGATGACTGAGCATGGATGAGGATGGATATGGATGGGGATGGATGAGCACGGATGAGGATGACTGAGCACAGATGGGTATAGATGAGCAGGGATGAGGATGACTGAGCACGGATGGGGATGACTGAGCACGGATGGGTGGGTGAACACGGCTGGGTGGGTAAGCATGGATAGATGATGGGGGAGCATGGCTGGGTGGGTGAGCATGGCTGGGAGGGTGAGCATGGATGGATGGCTGGGTGAGCATGGATGGGTGGATGAGCATGGATGGATGGATGGGTGAGCATGGCTGGGTGAGGATGGCTGAATGGGTGAGCATGGATGGGTGAGGATGGGTGGCTGGGTGGGTGAGCATGGATGGGTGAGGATGGCTGGATGGGTGAGGCTGGATGGATGGATGGGGGGGTGCAGCCTGTCACATAGCAGCGCTGTGGGCACTACACATCCTGCCCACAGCGCTGCAGCATCTGCTCTCTCCCCTTTCCTCTCACACTGCACCAATAGGTGCAGAGATGGGAGAGAAAAGGCGGAACTTCCGCCAGCATGTTTACGTGATCGCTCCGTCATTTGACGGAACAATCACATGGTAAAAGGCTGTTGTGAGCGGCTATTCACCATGATCCGTGAGGACCTGGTGGTCACAGATGTTCCCAGGTGTGCGGGAAGTGCGTTCATGGGAAGGACATCATAGTACGACCTCCCAGAGTTAAGCAAGCACCCTGTAGCCGTCATTTGACTATAGGGCGGTTGTTAACTGGTTAAAATCACTGCTCCGGAAAAAACAATCCATTTAAAAACTTATTTTTGCATTTATACATGTCCCGTAGGGCAGGACCCGGGTCCCCATACACCTTTTAGGGCAATGACTTGCATATAAACCTTTAAAATGAGCACTTTTGATTTTTCATGTTCGGGTCCCATAGACTTTAACTACTTGCCGACTGTGTAATGTAATTACACAGCCGCAAGGTGGATCCATTATTCTGGGAGGGCGTCCTCCCAGAATCGTGCTCCCGTGCGCCCCCTGGGGAGCGCACCTGGGAGCATCCATGACCGCGGGGTCCGTGAGACCCGGCGCATCACGGATCACGGTAAATGGCGCTCGCATCGGCCGTTTACCACGTGATCAAATGACGGAGCGATCACATGTAAACAAGCCGGCGGATATCCGGCCTGTCTCTCCCCTCTCCGCATCGATCGGTGCAGTGTGAGAGGAGAGGGGGGAGAGAGGAGATGCAGCGGTGCTGTGGGCAGGGTGTGAGGTGCCCACAGCACCTCTATGTGCCAGGCAGGGACCCCTAATCCACCCATAAAGCTTCACCCATGCAGTCTCATCCATGCAGCCTCATCCATGCTCACACATCTGTGCTCACCCATCCGTGCCCACCCATCGGTCACCCATGCATCCGTGCTCACCCATCTGTCACCCATGCATCCGTGCTCACCCATCCATCACCCATGCAGCCATGCCCACCCATCCATCACCCGTGCATCCATGCTCACCCATCCATGCTCACCCATGCATCTGTGCTTACCCATCTCTCACCTATGCATCCGTGCTCACCCATCCATCACCCATGCATCCGTGCTCACCCATCTGTGCCCACCCATCCGTCACCCATGCATCCGTACTCACCCATCCATGCCCACTCATCCGTCACCCATGCGTCCATGCTCACCCATCTGTGCTCACTCATCCGTCA
>BLSH010203700.1:904703-928263 GCA_018402905.1 Glandirana rugosa
TTGTTAGTCTCGTTTATGGTTTTATTTATATATTTACCACTAGGCTAGATCGTCGGCGACCGTGTTTTTTCGAAAAAGTGGAGTGAGATTACTTAGTCGCTGAAAAAACGTGTTAACCTCTGAGAGGAAAGAAACCTAGACGGAGATAAATGACACTTCGGGGAGACTACTTAAAAAACGACAATAAAAGAGTGACTACTTGAAAATATAAGTCGTGAAATACCTATACTTGATAAAAACGTGAAATAGATATACTTAATGAAAACGTGGCATAGATATACTTAACAAAAAACGTGATCGTGAAATCACTATACTAAAAAAAAAAGTCCAGTGCATATGCATATCAATAATGTAAAAAACAATACATATAAATAAACTGAAAAAAAAAATCATATCACTAAAGTGCTAGTGCAAAAAACAATTCATATAGATACGGTGCAAAAGTAATTCATATAGATAAAGTGCAAAAATAGTTCATATCCATAAAGTGCTGAATATAAAAGTTCATCAGTGAGAAAATAACAGCAAAAAATTCATCAGAGGGGCTTCACAGTAAATAGAGGCAGATCCAAAGAAAGGAGAGTCTCCAATTGTGCAAAAAAGTCGCTGATTCATTAGAGTGAGGTGAAAAAGCTTTTTTGTGCCAGCGGCTGCTAGATCGGATCACCATTTATATATTTATTTTGGTATTTGCTCTGATTGTTCTCCTCACTTTGTATATATCATTTTTTTCACTATTTCAATTAGCAGCACATATGGATGTTTTTTTAATATCTACAAAATAGAGAAGTTAAGTTAGAGGATTTTTTTTTCTGGAGACAACCATAGAGGGAGGAATGATGATTTATCACATTCCTTCAAAAAATTGGACCATCTAATGGATAAACAGACCAGGGCGTGGTGGTATATATTGTCATTTGAGCAATATATAGCCAATGACCTAGTCCTGTGAGGCCTGAGATGGGATGTCCCTCCAAATGATGGCCTAGAGGATGAGGACTCAATGAAAGATTGTTTTTTATTATTTAATAGCAAAGGGAAAGAGTTAAAGGAATTTTTATTAGCCCGGAAACAGAATAAAATGAAAATTTTAGAAAATCAGATTGAAGAAATTAAAGATAAAATAGAAGGTTTTAAAGACACACTATTTATTATATTATCAGGACAATTAAAGAAAAAAATGAGAAATTAGATAAGGATACACAGAAGAAGACAAGGAAGAAGTACATTAGGGATACTGATGACTTTAAAAACAATGATATATTCAAATGGCAACGTGCCCATAGTGGGGAAGTGTTAGTGCCCTCCCAGGAGACCACTCCCCTTAGAGGTAATGTCCCCAAAACAGATGTGGGTAAGCCTCCTAATCAAGTAGGACCTCCCAACCAGGGTAATTACAAAAGAGGGGACAATGGGGTCAATGCCATTCCCCATCACCCCCAGCCTTCCTATAGAGGAAATTGGAGGAGAAGGAGACCCTTCAGAGGTGGTACACATAGAGGCAGGGGAGGCAATGCATGGAGAGGTTATGGACCACCCAGACAGCATTATGATACCCATTGAGGCCCTCATGGATCCGAAGTAGGGCATTATAATCAGGAAGGAGCTCAGTATAACTCTTAAGTCCACCATTTGCCCTATCCCAATCAATATATGGTACTGACTGAAAATAAATTTGCCCCTCTTTATGGTCCATCAAGGGATAATTCTGGGCGGATTGGTCATTATGAGTAAGCAATACTATCGGGAAGAATTAGAAAGGCAGTTAGCAGACTCTGATACATATTCAAAACTGAATAAAAATCCTATCTTTTGAATATAAAAATAAACTAAACATATTGATTAATAAAGGAGAGAGGAGAAATATACTTAATAAAAAGGAAGCATTATACCTTAACCCGTTGGCCTGCAGGACCCCCATTATTTATTATTTTCTACCAAAACTACATAAAGACCCTGTAAAACCCCCCGGAAGACCTTTTATTAATGGTATAGATTCTGTATGTGCCAGATTAGGTCAATACATCAATTACTTCTTACAGCCATTGGTGGCAAACATAGAGGCCTATATAAAAGATACTAAACATATCATTCAACATATAGAATCCTTTGATGGGGTTCAATCATGTATCCTGGCAACTGCCACTGTAGGGTTGCTCTACATAATCATAGGACATGAACAAGCCCTGAGGTCAGTCAAGTGGGCATTAGCTAATTCTGACCTTACTAGAGAACATCAGAGATTTATTCTTAAAAGTTTGACATTTTGTTTAAGCCACAACTATTTTTGGTATTGGAATGACTATTATCTGCAAATACGCAGTGTAGCCATGGGGGCCAGGTTTGCACCAAGTGTAGCGAACCTGTTCATGGTATGGAACACTCAGCAGAGCTCCTTTGCTATAAAAGGTATATAGACGATCTGGTGATAGTATGGAGTGAGGACTTACATACCTTTGAAAGATTTAGGAACAATATGAAAAACAATTGCAGGAATATCAAATTGACTTGGACAGTTAGTACTGAACAAGTGGTATTCCTGGACTTGAAAATTTATAAGGAGGAGGGAAGGCCACTTACTAGTAACCACTTCAAGGCTACAGATAGGCATTCCTACTTACTACTGGACTGTTGCCATCATTCTATGTGATTAACCAATATCCCAAAGGGTTAGTTTATTAGAATCCGCAGGAACTGTTCTAGTAAATCAGATTATTTGGTGAAATCTGAGATTGTGGCAAAACGATTCACTGAAAAAGGTTATAACCCTTTGGCTATAGAAGAGGTCAGAAAAAAATGTTAGAAATGGACCGTGTAAAGCTATGTCAGGATGCTCCTAGACAAACAAATTCAGGAATAGAGTATAAATTAATTTTTGATTATAATATGCAGTCTAGGCAGGTGGAGAGGATTATTAAAAAGCATTGGAGTATTCTTAAGAAAGATAAAATATTAGGAACACATTTACCCACACATCCAGGATTCTTCTATAGGAAGGTGCCTACTTTGAAGGATCGCCTAGCCCCAGGAGTGGTGGATCCACCTAAGGAGAAGAAAAATATTATTTTTGACTTTTTGGTTGGTTTCCACGCATGCGGCAGATGTTTGGCATGTAGACGTGCAAGGTCTAATATAAAAGAGAGGAACGAATTTACAGCAATGATTACTGGTAGAAATTACCCTATTTGTGATCTTATTACATGTGCTATGACAGGTGCAATATATGTTCTGGAGTGTGGCTGTGGTTTGCAGTATATTGGCCGCACGTCCAGAGAATTGCACATACGAATAGAAGAACACATGAGAAATATTCGTAAAGGAAGAGAGACACATAATGTATCTAAGCACTTTAAGTATACGCATAATAGAGATCTTGACTCTTTTAAATTTTGGGGAGTAGAACAGGTCAAAAATCATTGGAAGGGGGTAAATATATCAGGCAGCTTAGTAGACGACAATCCTCCTGGATATTTGTGGCCAATGTCCTTGTCCCAAGAGAGTTAAACATGGACTTTGACCTCAATTGCTTTATTAGTGACAGATGATAGGTATTAGGGATTTCAATGTGGTACTAATTCATTCTGGTAGTGTTTTGAAATGTTATGAATTTTTTACAAATTTTATTAATTTTTTGAGAGGTTTTTCTTTTTTTTTTAATTTTATAAGTTTTCCATTTTATTTTTTCATTTTATTTTTAGTATCTTTCTTTATTTTTCTATATTTATATATATATATTTTACAATTTATTAATTGATTAAAGTTTTTCATGTAATTTTATAGCGATTTGATGCAATACATGTACAGATGGTGGTGTTGTGAAGGTTCAGAACTAGCAGGCTCCTTATTGTCATTTTGATTTAGTGATTTTTTGTATATGTTTATTCATTCATCTGGTGTGCACACTGGTGTCCCCAAGATAGAAAACAGGATCACTACTTCCGGTTTTCTTAGTTTCCGGTTCGATGGGTGGAGCAGGTGCCTGTTGCCACCCATTGATTAAAGTGTCTCTATCTCTCTCTGGGGTTGAATGGAATCTTGACTTTCAGGAACCGCCTTAGGGGCAGATGGTTTGTTGTATTTAAGCATTGCCTATGACGCTTAAGCTCCACCCCTACTGAAGAAGTCACGGCCTGCTGACGCTCATCTAGGGGGAGGAGCCTACTCCTGAACGTCACGCAAAGGGGCGTTTAAGCTTTCATGTACACATGCTGTACACATGCTGCTACCAGCTTGCACGGCTTCATGTGCTGCAATTTGTAAGTTTAACTTTTACTTTACTGTGCTGAATAAAGTTTTATACAGAGAGCACCAGATTCTTGACTTCTCTTTTCACATATACTGGTTCTTGGAGAGGATTTTGGTCCACCGGGACCAGAGGGAAGTCTTCAGTGCAAAAGGAAAGAATTAGCATTGGGAGAACGTGTCAGTCACCTACTTTATCCAATTGTGGGGATTAATGCTTTTTTGACTTATAATTGAGGCGAGCAGTAAGGAAGACTGGTGGAGGATAGCACTAAGCACTTTCAATAGTGACTTTTTTGCACAACTGGAGACTCTCCTTTCTTTGGATCTACTCTATTTACTGTGAAGTCCTTCTGATGAATTTTTTTCTGCTATTTTCTCACCGATGAACTTTTACATTCAGCACTTTATGTATATGAACTGTTTGTGCACTTTAGCTATATGAATTGATTTTGCACCTTATCTATATGAATTGTTTTTTGCACTAGCACTTTAGTGATATCATTTTTCTGCAGTTTATTTATATGAATTGTTTTTTGCATTATTGATATGGATATGCACTGCTGAAGTTACAAGTTTATGATATTTGCAAATTTTGGCTTATTATTGCACTAGCACTTTGATTGGTAGCAATTTGCACAATTTTTTTTCACATTGTGTTGTATGTAGATTATAGTAATTTTTTGGTAGTGCTGCACAGTATATATTCTCTGTTTATATAGAGATATATTGAGGGACAGAAGAGAGTGCTGAGAAGGGCAACTAAATACATAAATGGCACGGAGGGCTTCAGCTATGAAGAAAGATTAGTTTGAATTAATGTTTTCTCCCTGGAAAACAGGCATTTAAGGGGGATAAGATGATCATGCATAAATGCATAAATGGTCCATATTGTAAACTTAGCACAATGAGTTTATGATTATTGGAATGGACAAAGGGACACTTTTGTGACTCTTATAAAGAGGATATTCCACAGTACGAGCTGTGAAAACATGGAAAAGACGCTAAGGAACTAGCTCTAGTCAGCTCAGTTGCTTGCTTTAAAAAATACTGTATGCATTGCTGAATTCACAGAAAATAAGTGGCTAATAACACTTATAAATACAATGTAATACCACCACACATTGTTGATCTAGGGAATATCCGCCTTCAAAAGAGGATCAGAAAATCATTTTTGTTTTTCCTTGGTAAAATAAATTGGACCATGCTTTAGGGTTTTTTTGCCTGCCTCTGGATCACTCATGGGCTTAGGGTTGTGTATATGAAGGATTTCAATGTATTTATTTATTTTTTACCTATTGGTTGTACTAGATAGCTTGTGTCTATTTTCAGACTAGCTAAGTAATTATGTGAAGCTGTTGGGATCAATGTTTTTCCTGGCGATCAAAGAAGTAATTTATTTGCCACTTCTGAGTTCTTTGACACATTTAATGGGAAGAGGGAAGTATTATAATACATACAGTACTGTAGTGCACACATGAGCTGGCATAGTAGAAAATATTTCATTTTTCTACACTCATTGAATGCAACCAATTACCTAATGACAGAGAAGATCTCTGTTCTGCATGCTGATGCCTATTGGAGGTTCAGCAACACTGCAACCAATTTATCTTGTGTATCTGGTATCTTCCTCTGTGTTCCCCTCCTGCTTTGTGCTAGTTACTTCAGTCCTAGATATAACTTCCCTGCTTCTTCCTGGTACCTCAGACAGCTTTAGTCATCATAGGGGCAAGGGGCATAAAGTCACTGTCTTTTTACACGTCAAAAGACTGGCAAAATATCCCTTGTACTTTGAGATGTGGAACTACTTTGAACTCAACTTATGCATCTTATCGAAGAGCTAGATTGCCTGTGGATGGTGCCAAATTAGCAAGTGGTTCTACTGTCCACATATATTGGGTATGTAATTGGATACATTGACTTATGAAACTGAAAACCACTCTCAAATGCTTACTGTGTACAACCCAAGCAATTGTGTTATGGCAGTGCAGTAAAGGGTCAGTTTACTCACCATGCTCAGATGCAGATACAGGCCACGGCCCCTTTAAATCCTTTTCCCACAACTTTCCCTAGACATACCCAGAGAAAATATGTTCTCTGCTTCCTGCCCTCAGCAGCTCAGAGAAGTCACATGTAATGAAGCAGAAGTAGCTGGGCAAGTGATTTGCAGCCAGGCAATTGGCCCTTCACTGTCAGAACCAATGTGTGGGCAGCTGAGCCAGAGCCTAATAGCATGCGGCTTCTCTGGAGGTTACACTGTGAAGACCTTTCGTTATTGTGATTCTCAGTTAAACTGTCTGTTGCTATAGAGACTCATAGCAATCCTGCAACCACATGTTAACTGATTGCACCACAGAGATATTTACCTATGAACCATTCATGTTTGTATAGCTTTCATAATCTGTTTTACATTTTTCTGTAGCGTGTAGCTCTTTGCCATTTTGACCCTGTTTTGGATTACTGATTCTGTTCTCACCTACGGTTACTCTTTATCTGATCTCACAGCCAATTACCCATCCTGTTTCACTTGGCATCAATGAACAGGACTGGTCAAGTCAAACAATGGTGATGGTGTGATGCAATAGCAATATCCAGCAATGCTGTTCCAGAAGGATGCTGGCAACCTACCACTCCGGCAATAGTGATCCCCTCATTCCTGGTGGAATTCCTGCTGCAACAATTACCCAAGTACATATGGCCAGGTCAGGATGCAAAGTCAGGTCAGGAAGCAAGACTAAAGGTATCCCTTAAAGCTGTAGTAAACCCGAAAAAAAAAACCCTGCAAGACAATAGCATAATGTGCTAGTATGCATCACATTCTAGCACATTATGAAATACTTAGCTTAGAACGAGGCCCCTGCAGCCCAACTCAGTCAGCGCTGAGGGAGCTGACATGATGTCCATGATGTTTCTTCTGGGTTAACGGCTCGGGTGCTGTGAGTGGCCGGAGCCGTGAGACGTCACTCCCACGCATGTGCACAGGAGTTCTTCATTCCGGAAAGGAGCTCTGATTTTCTGGCAGCATCCGCCGGATCTTCAGAGCGCATGTGCCGCTGATGTCAGCGGCTGCATGCAGGGTGAATATCTCCTGAACCGTGCAGGTTTAGGAGATATTCATTTTACCTACAGGTAAGCCTTATTATAGGCTTACCTGTAGGTAAAAATTTCATTTGAGGGGGACACAACCACTTTAACAAGAGAGTTAACCACAACAATATATAGGCAAGGAGTAGCAATAGGAGACCTTAAGACCCTTAGGTACAGAAAGCAGAGAGCAGTAGAATTCATTCTGCAATATGCGATGGAAGTGCAAACATAGCAGCAGAGATATGCCTTAAGCAAAGTAGCTGACTAGGATTGCCTGGCTGGGGTGAGGTGAACAGATGGCTGAAAGAGCAATTTATACAATGGACTGCTGTTCCAAAGAAAGATAAAGATAGAAGCAACCCACAGAAATCAATAGAACTAAACAGACAGCTCCACAGGAGGCAGCCATCTGAAAACTGACAGAAAGGATGGCTCAGCTCCAGAAAAATGTATTCTTTTTGAACTGCAGGTAGGAATACTACTTTATGGGGCATGAAGGGGATGCCCCTTCATGGAAAATGTAAAAAATGCATCAGAGGCAGCTAAGGTCATCATACCTGTGCTGGTGCTGTCAAGTAGTGGGACAGCAAAATAGAATGACTTTGTTTTCCAAGAATGGGAGATGTGGACAAAAAAGCTGAAGAGATAGAAATCCCTGACTTGACTAGAAGAAGGCATATGAGTGGCCACAAGTGAACCTCATGCATTTACAGGAGGAGTATAACTACATAGAGACTCAGACAGGATGCAGTGGTTGCCCCCCCCCCCCCAAATAGAGGAGATAAAGCAACTGAGGTGGACCAGTTCCCAGGGAAAATCAAAGCTATTACTAGAAACCAAAAAACTGCTGAGTGAACGGTTCCAGCTCATTCTGAGAAGTGGTATAATGTAACACAGTCCAATGTTTTCACATGATTTATCACTGACCTGGCAGGTCATACTGTCTAGGGCCCAGGCCCACTCTGTTGCAAAAAGAATCAATTTGTAAGTGAGACTTTGAGGTGTCCACAAACATTAAATTCAAGAGAAACGCTATGTGTGTGTCTCTGTTACAGTTAATGGGAAGATGTCTAAAGACACTGTATGTTTTTTCAGTCCTGGATCCCATTTCTGACCATGTTGAACCCAATGAAAGTACTGACCATTGATTTTCTTACACTGGACATGTCAGATGATAGATACCATAATGATCTAGTTAGGGTGGACCTCTTTACCATACTTGGGGTAGCAGTACCCACCTACAACCAGATGGCCAAAGCAACTGCCCAGATGGTGTGGATGTACTTCTGTCTTCCTTATGAATGTCTGCAGAAGATGCATTCAGACCAGGGACACTGTTTTGAAAGTGAGTTGCTTCCAAGAATGGTGTCCCTTTCTAGGTATCAGGAAGTTGCACATTATCCTGTACCACCCACAAGGCAATGGGGTATGTGAGAGGTCCAGTTGTGCCTGGAGGGTTCACAGACTTATGGGCCAAAGAGGAAAAGAAAAACAGGAACTCTGACTTGCTGGATTCAGGAGTGCAATGGATGCCTATCTGAAGTTCAACAGTGTGCTAAAGACTGGTCATTCAGATAGGTGTCTATGGAGTTTCAGTCAGAAAAGCCAGAACCTCAAAGCAGGTGCTAACTGCTGTGCAGTCTCTTTAGCCAATCTATAGTACTCAGTTAGCACTTTAGAATGTTTTCATGTTTATTTGTGAAACAAAAGATTTTATAAAGATAGTAAAGTATATACATATATATATAATGCCTCGTGTACACAGGGCAGTTGAAAACCTGAAGGCTGAAAACTGACAGCTGATAACGGACAGTGAAAAATTGTGTTTTTCCCATATCTTACATGTTCCTCTTTAAAAAAGCTTATAAACGAAAATGTGCAGAAACTCGGGTTACAGCTTTTACACAAGTTTACAAGCAGTTACAAGTATTTGGCGTTTGAAATGCCAGCAAACTACAGTCCTGAATGCCATTTATCTGCTTTAAAAAAAAATGCCAGTAAACTCAACTACATCTAAATTCCTATAAACGACTGAGTGTACATGTAAAGATAAGATAACATAGAGGAGAGTTCAGGGGCTGCTGAAAAAAAACACCCAAGTGTGGGCTTAAAAAAATGTAAACATCAACATAAATAAAATTGACCCAAGACCCTTACCATTGTAGCCAAACAATCCTACAAGAAAACTTGTCAGTTTATATAGTGATACCATATAATCTTACCATACCAGTACTATCATATTGCCTGATATACTGTATTGCATATGTTCTTGGCTCAGTAGTACACTTAGGCAAGCCATACATTACACGTTCTTTTTTCATTCAAGCATCGAGTTGAACAAAAAGAAAAAATGAGCCAATTCCCCCATACACACATTCTATGTGGAAGGGGGAATCACTCCCGCAGCGCTACAATGATCAGTGTTGCCCACTATAGCTGGCGGTACTGATCGGGTGACAAAAACTGACAAGCTGATTGCGCAGAAGTTGATCTAGAGATCAACTTCTGCACGATCAGCCTGCCCTTAGATGAATCAAAATTTGTCCAGTGCCTGCTGAATTAGTTGAATTTTGTTCCATCTCTGGCTGGCTTTAGACCAATAAAATTGCCTGGTGTGCAGTATTTTGAATATCCATGTAAAAGACATCAGTTTATTGTAACTATTTTCATCAATGTATGTTATTGGTTAAAAAAAGTGTTAGACTGCATTCACACAGGGGCGATCCGACTTCAGGCACGACTTTGCTAGGCAACTTGCAGGCTACTTGCAGGCTACTTGCAGGCTACTTGCAGGCTACTTGGAGGCAACTTGCAGGCAACTTGCAGGCAACTTGCAGGCAACTTCAAGCTTGACTATGCCAGGCGACTTTGCCTGTGGCCAATCAGAGCGGGGAGGGAGGTGGTTGCCCTGGATAAATTCTTTTCTTTTAGTCGCTTCCATGTAGATGGGGGATCCGACTTGGAGGCTAGAAGTAGTACAGGAACCTTTTCAGAAGTCGCCTTGAAGTCGGAGCGACTTCAGTCGCGTATATTAAGACGGCTCCCATTAATTTCAATGGGATTTCAGATGTCAAGCGACTTGGGGCGACTTGAGGCAACTCAAGTCGGATCGCAAGTCGCCCCTATGTGAATGGGCACTTACTGTTTATAGCTTATACAGTATATGGGGGCAGTCACATTTGCTGACATACCTTGTCACTACTTCCTGAGCAGCAATGTGAAATGAAGCAGTATCAGGATGAAGTGCTGGGTTGCTGGAGAGTTGGGCTACTGCTTTGTGTGCGAGAGCTGTGATCAAACTCTCCTATGTACTGGCACCACATGGTATTTAAACCCTTGCTACATGTTTTAGTGTACAACAGCAAATGTGCATATGCAGTCATAAATATAGGGGTTTTTTTTACATAATATACACATTACGTAAAAAAAGCCCCATATTTATGACTGCATATGCAATCTTGCTGTTGTACAGTAATAAATAACAATAATAAATAATAATAAAAATAATAATAAATAACAAGGGTTCAGTCAGGTTTTCAGAAAATTTTATATGATGATGCAGGATAGAAAATATATTCAAAAGTAGATTTTGGACCTACATACACAATAATAAGAAAAGCAGAGTGATAGCAAATTGTGCGTTTTCTCATTATGATAGCTTATATACAAATAGGTATATTAAATGTAATAACAAAAATATAGGAAAACAATCATGTAAAAGTGTAAAAGGCAGAAATTTCTTTTAGGTAAATACTGTAATAATGCTACTTTCTGAAAATGCAAAAAACTGACACATCTTTGATCCAACAAGTTCTTAATTTTGAGAAATGGATAAATATTGTGTTACAGTACAATGTATGTTTTTCCTTGAAAACAACATGGTCCATTTCACTGACAACAACATGTTTTGTCTTTGACAGCTGGATTGCAGATTGCTATGCCTCTATGTACACAAGATGGTAAAGGAAGAATTCAGCATAAGGGATGACATTCTACTTACATAGGGGATTCATAAGAAAAATGCAACTAGAAATAAATTGTGAGGGGATTTACTAAAGCGACCCAGTAAATCTGCATTTGCCTTCTCTTTGAAGAACTAAAATATTTAGGGTGGAGTTAAATCCCATTAAAAGCTTTAATGATTCATTATAGTTTATAGTAAAACTGAAAAGAGGTATTAACTTGAAATGCACCTCAAATGCTATCAAATCATTTAATGCAGGGGTAGGCAACCATTAGACCTGCAGCTGTTGTGTAACTACATTTCCAATGAGGCATTGAAAGGCTGGCAGTTACAATTACTCCCAGAGGCATGACGGGACTTGTAGTTCTGCAACAGCTGGAGGGCCCCAGGTTGCCTATGCCTGCTTTAATGTGCCCTGTTGAAACACTTCCATTCACCTCCCTTCACCACTGTTTTAAGTGAGAACTGTAAAATGTTGGATTTCCCTTTGTTTTCGGTCCTAAAAGTAAGGGTAAGAGAGTAAGGGTAAGAAAATGGGGCTTCTGTCAGTAGCATATGGATGGTCTTGGATGTGCTAGCAAAAATGATCATTAGTTGCATGACAAAACACTGCAAGCATGCTTGTCCACCTCAAGAATAAAAAAAAAAAAAAAAAACTTTAGAAAGTCCAAAGTCTCAAGGGTTAGGAATGTCTGTTGCCCTTTAATTTAATTAAGTTAAATGTGAACAGCATGATTTTGTCTCTACTGTTGAGATCTTTTTTCTTAGCAAAGAAGATTTCATTGTCACGTAGTGGCTTTATTCCATTGATTTCAGTTATATGAAATGTCACACTGAAGTTTCCATTTCAGGTTTGTCACTGTTGCACTTTATAGGCTGACAAGGAAGCTAAAGCGAGATCTTACTCTAATGGACCTCATCATAAAAAATAATAAAGTTAACCAAACGCATTCCTTTTTTTTTTCACTCAACCGTTCCTCTCAGGAAGACCTAAGATAGCTATATTTTGAAAAGAAAATTGCTACCCTATATATTTATTTAATCATTCTGCTATCCTTCTGGATAAGATTTGTATGAACAGACTGTCATACTGCTAGAGTGTGAAAATAAGTATTTTCTCTTTAGAAAAATACTCAAGGAAAAGCTGCATTAAATCCAAACTCCAGGCAGATATAAAAGACACATTTATCAACACATGCAAATGTATATTTTTAAATGCAAGAAATGTAAGTAGCTGCATATGACTTGTAGCAGCAATAAGAAAGCCAGCCAACCATACTTATGTTAACAATAGAAATCCTAATAGGAGTAGATAGCAAAGTGACCGAAAGATGAGTAAATTAGTCTGCTGCTTATCCTTAATTGTCCAGTCATATGCTAAGAAACAAACCAGGTCTGTTCACGTTACTTAGTTTCTGCAGGGAAAAACAGGTTGTCTCCACCACCAGTCAGAGTTGTGCTGAATAAATATCTGGACTGGATGCACATAGATATAAAACTTTTGGCAATTAAAAAAATATTCCTTTATGTGTATTTCATATGTGTGTCTGGCTTCAACATTTGCTTAGTTATTGGCTGTACAACTATGCAGATTGGGAGAGCTAAGTCAAAACTCTGTATCTACATGTAAAAGGGCCAGCTGATGGTGTTTCTGTCCACTATGCAGCGCATGACCAAATTCCCAAAATGCAATTCTAAAGCCTCGTACACACAGTGCGACAGTCGTACAACCGGACGTCCAAGATCATATGTTGGCTGTTGTGTCTCACATACTCACGTGCACTAAGGGATCGTACGACCAAGCCTAACGTAGTGACGTGCTACGAGCGTATAAAGAGGATGTTCAGGTGAATGTGATTTGTGAATTAGGAACGTAGGTTTACACAAACTGACACTTCCAGGCATTCCTGACTTCTGAGCATGCATGTTTTGCACATGCAGCTTTGTTGGCCCAAGTTCTCTGTACACATGATACAACAGTCGTATGACACCTTGTTGTACAACAAAGGTTTTCTAGTCTGCTCGTCCAACTTCTTTTGTACGACCGTCGCACTTCAGCTGTTCTAATCGCGCATACTAATGGTCGGATGATCGTACAACAAGCTGTTGTACGACCGTTGTTATACAATCGTTGTACCATGTGTATGGGCTTCAACCACTTCAATACTGGGCACTTAAACCCCCTTCCTTCCCGGACCAATTTTCAGCTTTCAGTGCTGTTGCAGTTTGAATGACAATTGCGCGGTCATGCGACACTGTACCCATATGAAATTTTTATCATTTTTTTCACACAAATAAAGCTTTCTTTTGGTGGTATTTAATCACCTCTGGGCTTTTTATTTTTTGCGCTATAAATTAAAAAAGACTGAAAATTTTCAAAAACAATGCATTTTTCTTCATTTCTGTTATAAAATTTTGCAAATAAGTAATTTCTCTTCATAAATTTGACCAAAAATGATACTGCTACATTTCTTTGGTAAAAATAACCCAAAATGGGGTTTATTTGGTGTTGGCGGACAGACAGATGTGACGGGGACTGTGACAGATGTGACGGAGACATACAGATGTTTTGGGGACTGTGACAGATGTGACGGGGACATACAGATGCTTTGGGGATTGTGACAGATGTGACGGGGACATACAGATGTTTTTGGGACTGTGACCGATGTTATGTGTATGGTGACAGATGTGATGGGGGTCATAAGATGTTTTGGGGGCTGTTTTATGGGGACACTTATATGTATGGGGACAGGGGTATCAGTGTGCTTGGTGCACTGTGTGGGGGGCGATCTGTGAGAGCTCTTTGCATGAAATCATCATCATGCAGAGAGCTGTCACATAGCTGCAGATTCCCCCCCCCCCCACCGCACTGAGCTCTCACTGAGCTCGGGGGAGGGAGAACTGTCACAGAGACGTTCGTCTCTGTTTACAATGTGACGGCTGTGATTGGACACAGCTGTCACATGATCGGGAGGGCCAGTCAGAGCGCCCATATGCCGATCTCTGCTCAGCTGGATCCTGTTATCATAATGATCACAGGATCCAGCCGCAGCGCACCGCATGGCCACGCTGCGAGCTCCCGTTCTGCAGGATGTATATGCACGTCCTGTCAGAACGTGGAAGCTCCCACCCGGCCGTATATATACAGTGACCGGGTGGGAGATGGTTAAGTAGTCCTTCCCTAGAACTCTATGGCTTTCTCTTTCTCAGAAATAGGGGACAAACTAACAGCGTCTCAAGTCACAGACAGGACACAGAGGACATTTCTTAAAGTGATTGTAAAGTCTCATTTAAAAAAAAAATAATACCAAACATGTTATACTCACTTCCTCTGTGTAGTTGGTTTTGCACAGAGCAGCCTGGTTCCTCCTCTTTTTGGGTCCCTCTTCACTGCTCCTCGCCCCTCTCTCCTGTTGAGTGCCCCCACAGCAAGGAGCTTGCTATGGGGGCACCTGAGCTGAGTCACAGCTCAGTGTGTCCATTCATGTATGGAGCCCTGACCCAGCCCCGCCCCCCCATGATTGGCTAACTGACTTTGACTGACAGCCGCAGGAGCCAATGGCACCGCTGCTGTGTCTCAGCCAATCAGGAGGAGAGTCCCGAATGGCTAAGACTCTCTTGGACATCACTGGAGAGAGATGGGGCTCAGGTAAGTAATTAGGGGGTGCTGGGGAGGCTGCTACTCACAGAAGGATTATTATCTTAATGTATAGAATGCATTAGGATAAAACACCTTCTGGCTTTACAACTCCTTAGACACTCTTAGACACAGAGGATAACTCTTCAAGTTCCAAGGCAGCAACACAAAAGTTATTTCATAGACAATATCTCAAATCAGAAACAGTAGACACAAAGGACAACTCCTGGACAATGCCTCAAGGCCCACTTGGAATCCACATGATCAGCTCCTCACAGGCCCAGCAGCTTATTTGGGAAGTTCTTGTTGCATTATCTCTCGCTAATCATAGTCCCCTTTCTCTCTCTGCACAGTCCCATAATTCATTGCTGATAAACAACAGGATGTCCAGAAGAAATAGCTTGAAATAGAAAAAAAGGCTTTAGAAAAATGAGAAAAAAAACAGCCTTTTCAAATTGATCATTGAAAACCAACAAATCAACATGTTCTCTCTGAACTTCTCTCTAGCGTGATAAAAACAGCACCAGATAGATAAGGCAAACAAACAATGTTCCCCCAAAACAGGGGGGGGGGTAGAATTTCTGCTCCACTCGCATGTCTGTTCAAAGTCCCATAGGGAAAATGGCAGGTCTTGTCTTTTCTAAGTCTCCAGCACAACTCCTCCTCTCCCACCTACACTGCTCTTTTTAAATTCCCCCCAACTTCCTCCTCTCAAAATGTCTGACATGAACATGAGGGGTGGTGAAATTTTTGGGTAATCAAAATTGAGAGTTGATGCTGAATTTTCTTAAAGGAACCCTTATGTACTACTTACTTGTTCTGTCAGTCTGCAAAATTCACTCCATGGATAGTAAACATGGATAGTAAAGGGGAAGCAAGTTGTGATTTCAGTTCTTTTCTTGTAACTCCGAGATTTCTCTACAATGCCTACAGTTGTAGAGGTTACTGCTTATTTAGAATATGTAAATATGGTACTTTCCCTCAAGAGTAGGAAATAGTGTCTTAATATATGCCTCTCTCTTAGAAGCCAATTACCACTACACCCTTGAATATATTATAAAATGTTAAAGAGGCTTCGGTTTCCAACTCTAATGGCTACAGATATTAAATGCAACTACTTATGGCTAAGGCTGGGTTCACATATGAACTGCATGTGGCTCACAGCAGGGTCTGGTGCTTCCTGGTTCACCATTTAAGGTCCGATTTCAGCCCAAATTTTGGGCTGAATTCGGACCTGAAATGGACCAAAAGACGCACAGCGTTTTTGTGCAAATCGCACCGGACACACTGCAGAGATATGTGAACCGGCTCAATAGAGAGCCGGTCAAAATCTCCTGCTATTGTGAATTGGATGCAGGGAACCTGCATCCAATTGGAAATGGTGAGAACCCAGCCTAAACACTTCCCCTCGAAAGAAGGAAGTAGTGTCTTAATATATGCCTCTCTCTTAGAAGCCAGTTGCCACTACACCCTTGAATATATTGAAAATGGGAAAGAAAAAGTTCCCAACTCCAATGGCTACAGATATTAAGCGTAACTACCCATCAACTCAATTTTTGTGGAATCAGATTCTAAACTATTATTATTACTAAGTTCCATAAATACTGGCAAAGTTCCAAGACTGTACATGTAATCAGTAGTTTAATGGGTGTAAAGAAGTGGGAACCCTTAAACATGTCTGATGGGACTGCTATAAAATCAACTGTATAGATCAATTGATCTATACAGTCTTAGGTAGAGGAATTAAAAGCATCCATATGAGGTTACCCTACATTTTCTATTATGGCCACTGAACAAACTTTGGCTAGAGCTTGGTGTATTAAACTAGCAAAGACCACTCAAGTCAAAAACAAAATAGCCTGATATTTAGTAAACAAGAAGATGGCTGCTATATCAGGTATATCAATGATAATTCACTAATATCTGAACGATTTCAAACAGGTATTATTAAATATGTAATACGTTTTTCATCCATTTGTTTCCCTGCTATCTGTGATAAAAGGGGGCTGACCCAAGGCCTTAAACTCTGACCCCACCACTCATTCTCTACCCTCTTTACCTATTCAGACCTTTCCCATTTCACTGTTACTATACCTTCTTTCTTTCTGTGATTTTCTTTTTGTATAAAAAAGTGGCAACTACCCAAACCTATAACTAGCCTTTGCAGTAGGGTGCATATGGAAGGGCAACGTACAACACAAACAAATCATTTCCCAGTACACTTACCAGCCAGCCTGCAAAACAACCAAATTGACCCTGGCTAACAATTATGCTAGAAGCAGAGGGTTTTGTTGACACACATTTGCAAATATATGCATAAGCCACAGTGCCCATGCTCCTCTGTATACTGCGGTCCTAACTCTATACATTTTAGGGTCTCCCAAGTTGGAGCACATATAGCAGTGGATAGATTAAGGGTAGGTAATGCATGTGGCGCCCAACAAAAGCACAATGGCAGCTGAAGGCATCCAGTGCATCTCTGCATCAAATTCACAGATTTGCAAATATATGCATAAGCCGCAGTGCCCATGCCAATGCTCCTCTGTATACTGCGGTCTTAACTCTATACATTTTAGGGTCTCCCAAGTTGGAGCACATATAGCAGTGGATAGATTAAGGGTAGGTAATGCATGTGACGCCCAACAAAAGCACAATGGCAGCTGAAGGCATCCAGTGCATCTCTGCATCAAATTCAACCAACTGTACAAAAAAGTGGCAACCGCCCCAACCTATAACTAGCCTTTGCAGAAAGGGGCATAAGGAAGGGCAATGTGCAACACAAACAAAAGATTCCCCAGCACTTACCATGATCTTTCAGGTTTATACACAGTTATTTAAAGCCTAAGTGTGAAGTATGAATGAGGTCCTTCTCACTTATGTAATTATGATTTGATCACCAAATGGGTGGGAAGTTTGGCTCCCCTTCCTCCCTAATGAATCTCTATAATAGAGCTTGCTACGTCACATACACTTGCGGTTGTGGCTGTCTACTAGTGACATCAGCTTTTGTCTGATATATCACCATATTTTTTGTACTGTTTAGTGAGAAAAAAAGCCTTTAATAAAATCTTAAACTTATTAACCTTATTAAAAAGAAAAATAGAGCACACTTGATGGACCACTTAGTCATGTTATGCTGTCTCTCCCCTACATAAAAGTTTGCTGAAGCAGAATATGTAAATACTTACATATTAAACAATAACATGCATTCAAATTAATTATTGCTAATCTGGTCTTTTTCATATGTACTATTTGTTTTTAAAAAAATTAGAAGACTATACTTACCTGCTTACCTTTACTGTGGCTCCCCCCACTACTTTGATACCCCATCTCCACTGTGTAAAAAATAGAGGAACCTCCGATTAGATGGGAGCAGTGCCATCCAATAATGCAGCATTTAGGATTTTGGCCAATCGACTGCCTCTAGCACCGCCATAGGCCCTATCCACATAGGAAGGGTACCAAGTCCACTAGCATAAACGCTCTGGTACTTTCCTGCATCTGAGGAGCCGCATGTGCTGTTTACAGCCACCCATACAAGTGAACAGCTGTGCATGGCCATACTCATGTAAACATCAATGGCTTCTGCATCAGCATTTACCCATGCATATGTGTACAGTGTATTTTCTCAAACACAAAAGGGGTGCCCTTAGGGAAATATACTGTATGAGCATGCTTGGGTAAATGCTGTGCAGAGTTAACACAAATACAGCCATGCATTTTTTATGGGCAGCTGCCTGAGCACAGAAAAGCATCAGGGATTTTCCTTGTTCAATATTTTTAATAAACAATTTGCTAAAGAAAACAAAGAGTATAGCCGTCTTATAGCTTATTAATACACAATACACTTATTAATACACAGAAACGTGGAATTCAGAACATACAGTATCCGTATTGCTAGAAGAACAAGGAAGCAATCGAAGTGGCAGCACGCTTTCTAAAACGTGATGTGGGGGATGTTGTCCGTTGCCTTGGGCACCCCATTGGGAGCTCACTGTGCCGCAGGGGAGGGACAGCATCTATGCTCTGTATGTCACTGTTTAGTATGGATATAATAAAGTTAAACAGGTTGAAAAAAACATTTATGAACCAATAGTAATATCCACTCCTGTGGCATGTTATGGTCTCAGCCTATAGGCTTAATGGGTCGAGAGAGGGAAGTAGAGGAGGAGATGGAGTTATGCCCCTACTTGGGGGTAATGTATAACTGAGTAGATGGAGCACAGACAGAGGTAAGAAAAAGGAAAGTAAAGGAAAGGTAAACAGAGGGATATGACAGCAAAGGCAGTAGAGGGGAAGTGTAGTAGAGAAAAGTGGGAAGGGCTAGGCTTCCCAGGTCGGTGGTATCGAACTGTACTAAAAGTATAAACTGATGAAGGACAATAATTACTACCAAGGCATCAGTAGAGTATCGTCAAAATTGGAATGCAAGCAGTGCTTAACCCAGGGATGCCAAAATTTTCTCGAATTTATGTACCTTGTTGCTCTCGATGGCTTCCATTTTGGCATGTATGAGAGTTTTATTCATTCTACCTGTAGGCTCACCCACTATTAACTTTGGGGATCTCCAAGCCTTAGCAATAGTTTGCTTAGCAGCAGTAGTGTGGTATAGTAATAATTTAAACTGAGAGGAGGTAAGCTGGCTTGGTTTCAGATTCAGAAGGGTGATCACAGGGTCGGGTGTAATGGTGGTTTCCAAGGCTTTAGAGGCTATTGCAAAGATATGTTCGCAGACTGTCTGTGCTATAGGACATTCCAGCCAGGTATGAGACGTGCACTGGGCATTGCAGCCTCGGAAGCATTGTGGTGAATGTGATGGGAGATATTTTGCAATTCTGGCTGGTACCAGGTACCACCGTGTGATTACCTAGAGGTTGGTTTCTTTTGCTAGTACATTAGGGGAGAAGGAGTTTGTAGGGGACCATATGTTGGACCACTCCGCAGTTTCTATTGTGATTTATTTGCTGATAAAGGATAGATATGATGCCTCTGGAGTGGGGATAAGGTTTACATATCTGTTCGAATTGCGTAAAGTGAGATAATATTGTACTGGGCTTAATGAAGGGCATATAGAGGTTTTTAACTTGCAGGTATTGGAATAGCTCTGACCTGGGTAGTCTGAATGATTCACAGAGGGTGGGGAATGTGTGGAAAGAATTAGCAGATACCAACTTATACAACCTAAAGAGATTAGTATCTGACCAAGCTTTGAACGAACTAGGGGAGTCCCAGGCTGGGAAAAAAGCCAGATTCCTGAGAAAGGAAAGGAGAGGGTTGTGGGGTGACAGTAGATCATGTGTCATTTTAAATCTGTCCCATATAGAGAGTGAATGTTTTGTGATAGGGTTTACTAGTATGGCACAGTCAGTCAGATGGAGCCATGAGGCTGGATTCACACCAGTCCGGTGCGAATTCCAGCCTGTCTGCTGCCGAGAAGGGGTGGATCTGCCGTTCGGCGGCTCCTGTCCGTTCTCACAGCACAGCAGCTGCGTGGGGAGGGAGGAGCCGCGAGCTGGGGAAAATATCCCCGTTCAGTGCGGAGTGCATCTCCGTGTTAGATGCGCTCCCATTGAACACAACAGGCTGGTAATTCGCACCACATTGCACAGAAAATGCACACGTTTTCTGTGCAATGCGGAGTGCGAATGCACCGCACATATGTGAACTGGACACCTTGAAAACAATGTGTTTTCAAGTGTCTTGTGAATTTAATGCGGTTTAAGCCGCATCTAATTTGCATAGGTGTGAACCCAGCCTAACAGGTTGGCCAATGATATGGGATCAGATTCAGCGGATTCTAGTGCTACCCATAATGGAATTCAACATCAGGGATTTTATGCCAGATGACTTTGCAGACCATAGAAATCCATATGCATGAGGTCATAGAGTGTGCAGTTACTGCCAGTAATCAGTACTGTAATTGCTGGTGACATTGGGAGGGGCAGCAGGGATTAAAGCAACAACAGTGCAAAGCTAGAATGAATATAGGCTCCAGAGGGTTTATAAATCAAAGCACAGGGTGGGGTTTGAGATTTTTCTTTTATGATAGGTTTGCTTTAGCGCTTCATGCACACTGGACATGTTTTCAGCTGCTCCTAGGGGAGTCTGATGGGTTTTTTTCCTGCCTCTAGAGTCAGAGGTGTTTAGTGGCAGGAAAGAAAACCCACTGCCAGTGTGTCCAGGAGCAGCAGAGTATTGGCAGAAAAAAAAAAAGGTATGTTTACAGAAGATTAGCACTTGAGTCTTAATTAATTTTAATGGCCAGAAAAAATATCATTCTGGCCAATGAAATGAATTAACACCCAAGTGATTAACGCCTGTAAACGTGCCTAAATACGTTACACACTTTTACAAGCATCAGGTGTTTTTTCTGCTAAAACGCTGCTGTCAGGAGGAAAGGCTTCTAGCAGAGTTTGCAAAGTGTCCTGTGTGCATGAGGTCTAAATCAGCAACAAAATTTTCACTTGGAGTACTGTACATCTCTTATATAACAAAATAGAGACTAACTCGCCTGCAAATCCTCCAATTACAGTGGATACCATTTTAGAGCTACAGCATTACCAGACTTTTGCTTTTGCAAATACAGCATTATCTCGGGGTGGTGAAGAAGAAGTTCTTTAAATTAAAAAAAAAAGCCTATCCTGCCACCACCTAATAACTACACTCCTTTTTTCTCAATCAGCTCATCCCCCGCAGTTTACTGCCCTTTTGTATCATTTAACCCTCCCTCCTAGATTGTAAGCTCTAACGAGCAGGGTCCTCTGATTCCTCCTGTATTGAATTGTATTGTAATTTGTACTGTCTGCCCTAACATTGTAAAGCGCTGCGCAAACTGTCGGCGCTATATAAATCCTGTATAATAATAATAATTAAGCAAGATACTGAAAAAGATGGAAGCAAATATGGTTAACATGCAAAATTTTTTGTTTAATTAGAGTAGGATGCATTTTTGATTGGCACAACTTATACAGTTATTACATGTGGGATATGGTATAACAGAGTACATCTCAAGTTAACATCGCTAATTTGCAGACTGCAATAATGACTTTCATTATGGTAATTCAAAAAGGAAGTACAAGGAAAGAGAAATGGAAGGAAATATGTGCTTGGAAATCTATGCAGGGGTAAGATACATTATTTTCTCATTAGACTAAAAAGAACACAATTAGAAAAAGGTTTTCATTAATGTTAACTATTAAATTAAATCCATACAAGAGGAAAGTGCATTTAAATCATTTCTGAATTTGCTGCAAGGAATACAGCACCAATACAACTCACAACAAAAGACATGTATCTAACCAATAGATATAAATATTCTCAAATATGGTCTTAAAAATTAAAAGATATACTTAACTTTCATTTAATATCGAGAAACATCTGCATGTATTTAGACATCTACAAACATATAGGGTGCTAAGATACGAGATAGTACTGCTGTTACTAAATGTGAATATGTTAAATATATACTCCCTCTATTTAAAGCACAAGCAAGGTGAGAACTATGACACTAGGTTGCTTCCTGATTCCAATAAGCAAATTACTGCTTTACATTTTCAGGCATATTCAGCAGGGCAGCACTAAAATAATAAACAGTATCTCACAAAAGTGAGTACACCCCTCACATTTTTGTAAATATTTTATTATATCTTTTCATGTAACAACTCTGAAGAAATGACACTGCTACAATGTAAATTAGTGAGTTTACAGCTTGTATATCAGTGTAAATATGCTGTCCCCTCAAAATAACTCAGCACACAGCCATTAATGTCTAAACCGCTGACAACAAAAGTGAGTACACCCTTAAGTGAACCCCTAAGTGAAATGTCCAAATTGGGCTCAATTAGCCATTTTCACTCCCTGGTATCATGTGACTCGTTAGTGTTACAAGATCCTAGGTGTAAATAGGGAGCAGGTGTGTTAAATTTAGTGTTATCGCTCTCATTTTCTCATACTGGTCACTGGCAATTCAACATGGCACCTCATGGCAAAGAACTCTCTCAGGATCTGAAAAAAAGAATTGTTGCTCTACATAAGTATGGCCTACACTAAAAGAAGATTGCCAAGACCCTGAAACTGAGTTAGCTGTAGCATGGTGGCCAAGATCATACAGCAGTTTAACAGGACAAATTCCACTCAGAATAGGCCTCTCTATGGTTGACCAAAGAAGTTGAGTGCACATGCTCAGTGTCATGTTCAGAGGTTGTCTTTGGGAAATAGACATATTAGTGCTGCCAGCATTGCTGCAGAGGTTGAAGGAGTGGGGGGTCAGCCTGTTAGTGCTCAGACCATACACCACACACTGCATCAAATTGGTCTGCAAGGCTGTCATCCCAGAAGGAAGCCTCTTCTAAAGATGATGTACAAGAAAGCCAGCAAACAGTTTGCTAAAGACAAGCAGACTAAGGCCATGGATTAGTGTAACCATGTCCTGTGGTCTGATGAGACCAAGATAAAACTTATTTGGTTCAGATGGTGTCAAGCATGTTTGGCAGCAACCAAGTGAAGAGTACAAAGACAAGTGTGTCTTGCCTACTGTCAAGCATGGTGGTGGGAGTGTCATGGTCTGGGGCTGCATGAGTGCTCTCGGCACTGGGGAGCTACAGTTCATTGAGGGAACCATGAATGCCAAC
>BLSH010203700.1:1004497-1041376 GCA_018402905.1 Glandirana rugosa
GAAAACTCGTAGACACCCCGTAGTAGTTTATCTTCCACCTCCTCGCGTTCCACAGATTGTAGGTGGTCGAGGCACTACAACAGTACCTCCTCACCTTCTCCTGTTGGACACTCCGAGACCCCTTGAGGTACGGGTTCTCCCAATTCCGTCACGACCTTTTAGTACCACCGGTGTGTTTTATAACTGCACCCGGGTTACACCTGTAAAAGATATAGCTGACCTTTGGAGTTTTTTATATATTTATAGCAGCTGCTTTATTTCTATTTTTAATCACTTTATATATTTGTTAATAAGGAGCGCAGTGTTACTGTTCTATTTACACAGCCATTAATGTCTAAACCGCTGGCAACAAAAGTGAGTACAGCCCTATGTGAAAATGTCCACATTGGGCCCACGTCAATATTTTGTGTGGCCACCATGATTTTCCAGCACTGCCTTAACCCTCTTGGGCATGGAGTTCCCCAGAGCCTCACAGGTTGTCCTCTTCCACTCCTCCATGACAACATCACGGAGCTGGTGGATGTTAGACACCTTGCGCTCCTCCACCTTCTATTTGATGATGCCCCACAGATGCTCAAAAGGGTTTAGGTCTGGAGGCCTGCCTCTTGGCCAGTCTATCACCTTTGCCCTCAGTTTCTTTAGCAAGGCAGTGGTAGTCTTGGAGCTGTGTTTGGGGTTGTTATCATGTTGGAATACTGCCCTGCGGTCCAGTCTACGAAGGGAGGGGATTATGTTCTGCTTCAGTATGTCACAGTACATGTTGGCATTCATGGTTCCCTCAATGAACTGTAGCTCTCCAGTGCCAGCAGCACTCATGCAGCCCCAGACCATGACGCTCCCACCACCATGCTTGACTGTAGGCAAGACACACTTGTCTATGTACTCCTCACCTGGTTGCCGCCACACACTTGACAACCCTCTGAACCAAATAAGTTAATCTTGGTCTCATCAGACCACAGGACATGGTTCCAGTAATCCAAGTCCTTGGTCTGCTTGTCTTCAGCAAACTGTTTGCGGGCTTTCTTGTGCATCACCTTTAGAAGATGTTTCCTTCTGGGACAACAGCCATGCAGACCAATTTGATGCAGTGTGAGGCCTATGGCCTGAGCACTGACAGGCTGACCCCCCCCCCCCCCCACACCCTTCCAAACTCTGCAACAATGCTGGCAGCACTCATACGTTTATCTCCCAAAGACAACCTCTGGATATGACGCTGAGCATGTGCACTCAACTTCTTTGGATGACCATGGTGAGGCCTGTTCTGAGTGGAACCTGTCCTGTTAAACTGCTGTATGGTCTTGGCCACCATGCTGCAGCTCAGTTTCAGGGTCTTGGCAATCTTCTTATAGCCTAGGCAATCTTTATGTAGAGCAACAATTCTTTTTTTCAGATCCTCAGAAAGTTCTTTGCCATGAGGTGCCATGTTGAACTTCCAGTGACCAGTATGAGAGAGTGAGAGCAATAACACCAAATTTAACACCTGCTTCCCATTCATACCTGAGACCTTGTAAGACTAACACTGGGGAGGGAAAATCTCTAATTGGGCCCAATTTGGACATTTTCACTGTTGAGTTATTTTGAGGGGACAGTACATTTACATTGTTATACAAGCTGTACACATTACTTTACATTGTAGCAAAGTGTCATTTCTTCAGTGTTGTCACATGAAAAGATATAATAAAATATTTACAAAAATGTGAGGGGTGTACTCACTTTTGTGAGATACTGTAAGTATTGTGCCCAGTTTTCATTTTTGTGATCCCGGAGTATTTTTTTCTATTTTGTACCTAAAAAAGATTTTATTCCCTTTCTTAAGAGAATTAGCAATGCCCTCTTCTTTCAGTGCTTTGGCAATGCTGATAATGTGTTTGGCCTTTTTTGCCTATTTTTATAGTCTTCTCTGTTGGCTACACCTCCTGCTTCCTTGAATCTTATGGTCCCCAGACCCCTTTTTTCTCCTTTAGACCCCTTTCACACTGAGCCACCCGTCCGTTCGCAGTAAAAACTCACATTTTTAAGGTGCTTTAAAAGCGCTGCCCATTCATTCCAATGGGCAGGGCGTTTTGGGACGCTAAATACAGCGCTCCCAACCCACCCCAAAGATGCTGCTTGCAGGACTTTTCAGAACGTCCCACAAGCACACCACCCCAGTGTGAAAAGACACACTGGAATGAATGGGAGGCAATTTTCAGGCACTTTGCCTTACCTCTTTAGTGAACCATATTGTTTTCTCTTGCTTTTATGCTTATTAACTTGCCTAACATCTAATCTAGTTGCCAATTTATTTTCTAGAAATGTCCCCATTTCAGCAAAATTTGTCCTTTTAACCACTTGCCGACCGCCAACCGCAGGTTGACGGTGACAAGGTGGTTCGTTATCGCAAATCGCCGTCACTGTGTTCGGGGAGGGCCAGGGAGTGGGTGAGGCAGCTTCGATTGCCGCCGGCTACCCGTGATGGCCCCCCCGGAGTGAAAGAATGGAGGTCCGTGTATGTAAACACGGACCTCCGTTCTGTGAAGGGGAAGGGCTGTGATCCTTCCACAGCTAGGGCAGTCCCCCCACAGTTAGAACACACCCAGGGAACACTGTTAACCCTTAGAGCGCCCCCTGCAGGTTAACCCCTTCACTGCCAATGGCATTTACACAGTAATCAGTGCATTTTTATAGCACTGATCGCTGTATAAATGCCAATGGTCCCAAAAAAGTGTCAAAATGTTCCGATATGTCCGCTGAAATATCGCAGTACCGCTAAAAATCGCAGATCGCCGCCATTACTAGTAAAAAATAAAAAAAAAATAAAAACCCCAAAAATGAATTCTCATCATCCGTAAACGCGGCCACTTTTGCGCAAACCAATCAATAAACGCAGATTGCAATTTTTTTTATCACAAATAGGAATAGGAAGAATATAAATCGGCCAAAAACGGTGAAAAAAAAATGTTTTTTTATATGTTTTTTTTTGGATTTGTATTTTAGCAAAAAGTAAGAAATTTGGGTTTTTTTGCAAAATTGTCGCTCTTCTTTTGTTTATAGCGGCGATCAGAAATGACGCAGCGGTGATCAAATACCACCAAAAGAAAGCTCTGTTTGTGGGAAAAAAAGGACGCAAATTTTGTTTGGGTACAAAGTCGCACGACCGCGCAATTTTCAGTTAAAGCGACGCAGCGCCGAATCGCAAAAAGGGCTCCGGTCCTAAAGCTGGAAATCCTTCCGGGGCTGAAGTGGTTAAAATCTAAAACTTTTGTTTTTGTATGATTGTTTCAGGTTTTGTTTTAATATCAAACCAAAGGCATTGGTGATCACTATTTTCTCTTACCTCAACATCAGACAGTCAATCCCTGGGGATCACCTCGGGTTGGGCTTTTTACAAACTGTTTTTCAGTTTCATTCAGTACTTCCATTACATCCCTGCTCCTACTTGTAATAGCAGTTTAAGACTTCCAGTTAATGTCAGGCATGTTGAAGCCACCCATCGAAATCTCTCCCTTCATTGCCATTTGAGTAACACTAGCTCATATGGAGCACATCTCCAGAGCCAGGGACCACACTGTATCGAGATATCTGGCCTTTTGTCTTAAAGATCTACATTGGGCTCCTGTCCGGCCACCTAAGTTGTGTCTAAGAGTTACTGCACTCTACCGGACTCTTCAGTCTGTGTACTATTCACATGGATACTGGCATTTGTTACCATTCACACCCCAGCTGACCATCCCTGTCTCGTTCGGATGTTATACCATCCAACGCTACAAGTAACGTATGGATGGAGCTGGTACTAGCAGGAGCAACCGAGGATTAAAGACAAAGATAGGCACTCAACCCCTGCAGGGGTAGTGCCCTCTGGTAAGGAGGGGAACATTGGGGGAGCACGTGTGAATCACATCAAAAAGTTCTGAATATGGAAAACCACTGAACTGTCACTTTTGAGCACATTGCACCTTAATTTGAAATAGAACTGGCTATAAACTGATACTCACCAAAAATCTGGATAAGGACTGGGAAGAGCGGATTAACCATCTCTATCACATATAGCAAAATAATTGGTTTATGGACACACCTGTAGTTGTTTTCTGAGGAAAGCAGCACACACACACACACTAACACATTACTTGGACTTTGTAAAGATACGTTTCTATTTTCTGATATGTTTTTTACTATTTAAGGTTTATGTTTATTACCATTTTAGTTTATGTCTTATCTATATTTATTTTTGAATAAAGGTTGTTTTGTAAAATATATGTATGTCAATCTATTACACTATAAGCACAACACATTTATTATTTCTGAAACACACTTGCACTTTATGGACAAACACGGAAATCTATACTGAAAATACTGCACCTTATTAGTACATTTTGTACTGACATACATTTTTCCCCTATACCCAAAGCTCAGACAGCGCCATATCCAAACACCACTACCACTAGCTCATTTAACTAACCTAGCAGACAACTATGCCCACATTTATTAGACCGTCCCCTTTGCTTCACTGCAGCAGAATGAATGGGCAGAGTCTATCTACAAGCTGTGTTAATACAGCTTAGATTTCATTATTTAATGCCTGTGGGTTATGATACCATGAGCAGAATATTACATTAACCACTTCACGCCCAGCCTATAGACAAATGACGGCCGGGCGTTGGATCAGTTATCCTGACCAGACGTCATATGAAGCCCGATAACTGGATAACAACGCGATTGCGCGCATAGTGGCGATCGGTGGTGCCATTCATTCTGACACACCGCATTGTCGATCTCGGTAAAGAGCTTCCATCGGAAGCTCTTTACCACGTGATCAGCCGTGACCAATCACAGCTGGTCACAGTGTAAACAGGTACACAGGGAAAACAGATACACAGCTTTTCCTCTACTCGCGTCTGCAGACGATCAGTGGCTCTCCTGATGGGGGGATTCTGCACTGATTGTTTATCAGTGCAGCCCCTCTAGGATCGCCACTCAGGAGCATCAGGGCTGCCACCAAGGACCACCAGGGAGAGCCCACCCAGGACTACCAAGGAGACCACCAGGGAAGCCCACCCTGACCACCAGGGAGCCCACCCAGGGACCACCAGGTAAGGGGCACAGTGCCCAACAGGGATGGCACTCTTTGCCCATCTTGGATGCCACCCAGGACCACCAGGGAATGCCTCCATAAAAGTGCCAGCTATCATTGCTACCTATCAGTGCCCCACCAATCAGTGCCCACCACTGCCACCTACCAGTGCCCGGTGCCACCTATGAGTGCTCATCAGTGCCACCTATCAGTGCTGCATATATGTTCCTTATCAGTGCCCATCAATGCCACCTCATCAGTGTCAATCAGTACTGCCTCATCAGTGCCCGCCAATGTAGCCTCATCAGTGCCCATCAGTGATGGAGAAAATGTACTTACTTACAAAGTTTTGTGACAGAAAGAAAGAAAATCTCTTTTTTTCAGAATTCTCTGTCTTTTTTTATTTGTAGCGCAAAAAATAAAAACCCCAGGAGGTAATCAAATACCACCAAAAGAAAGCTATTTGTGGGAAAAAATTATAAAAATTTTGTTTGGGTGCAGTGTAGCATGACCGCGCGCGCGGGGGGGGGGGGGGGGTAAGTGCCGGTATTGAAGTGGTTAAACAAGCAAGAATTCAAATAAGGTAATATATTTAGGGCAGTTGCATTCGGAAGATGGAGTTTCTAAAGTAATGAGCAAATTATACTATACGCAAGGAGTTATTGCTATTGTTTAGTGCCACATCCTGGTAGGACCTAGGGTCCTGATCCTGATCTCCGGCTGGCTTGCTATTAAACACTCTTCACCTTGCTGTTTCCATCCAGGGCAACATGTAAATCTTGAAAACAAGATGTAAATAGAACAGTGGCTCAGCAATGGGATGTGGAATATAATCACGCCATTTGCTAGGAGAGTGGTTTTCCAGCAGCTACCTCAGAGCATCCTGTGGCCATGAGGAAGCGATCAGCATGGAGTGAGGGCGGAAGTGATGTCACAGGGAACCCTGGAACAACTGGGCAGGCACAGGCTATGCGCTCGGAGCTCCAGCTCCTTCTACAGGCCTGCTGCCTTGTCTTCAAGCTTTACATGTTGCCCTGGATGGAGACAGCAAGGTGAAGAGTGTTTAACAGCAAGCCAGCCAGAGTCCAGGACCAGGATATAGTCGTGGCTATTGCGGGAGGAGTGATGTGAGTGCACATGATCTGTCATGGGGATCATATCCATTCGGAGAGTGGGATGTGACACTGGTGCTCAGTGGAGGGATTATCATTTGGTCCACTTAGAGAAATATCACCCAGTTATTGGAACTGTGATACTGTTTGCGCCATTTTGCACTACCTGAACTGGTTGCACTGAGTGAATCATTCATGCCAAATGAATTGGCCTTTATGGTATTCAGAGATCAATCAGTCCACACATTTGTTCTGATAATATATCATATTGGGACTATAATTTAAGGCTTTTTAATCAAATACTGAGGATGAGTTTATGAATTTCACATTTGTGTTTTAACCATTTTTTGGGACTTTTTATTTATGCATTTTTCATGCATTTTCCATTTAGGATTTCACTTATTATTATTTTTCTTTATCACTGTTTATGAGATCATGATATTTACTTATGTGTTTTGATATCCATACATTTTATGTACTTTATTTGCCTATATTGCACAATTTTTACACTTGCTTAATTTTACACCACTAGTGCGGAGCGCGGTTTAATTATGCTTGCGATGATCCTGGTATTGTTTTTTCTGCCCACGATGCTCTACAATGTAAAATCAATACTAGCGACTCTCCCATCAGAGGGCCGGGACTGAAGCCAGAAATTCCGCCAACTTGCCATAAAGAGGACTGAGGACCAAAATGTCCCCGATTATCACTATGGTCTAAGAAACCAAAAGCGACAAGTATTTTGGCACTGGCAGTTGCCATGGTGCTTCTTAGGTGATCAGTTCTGACACCAGCTATTTGATGGTTTCACAGTTCGGTTGAGAGCACAAGCAACTGTGACTGTTATCTTTCACAGTATGCTTTGAAAGTAACGGTTTTGGGAAAAAGGTATATTAATGGGTTCAGTTCTGCTTTAAAGCCTAAGTTAGTTTAAAACAAATTCAGCACAAGGGACATTACTTACAATCAGTGTGATGAGTCTTTTGTGCTGCCATCTCCTAATTTAGGAGAAATATTTTCTCAGATCCCTCCCTTAATAGAGCCGATGGATTTAATCCAGAGTGCGCACCTATGGGAGGATAACTGTGTGAAAATTCAGGCAGGCCTAGCTGGTGTCTAGGCCTGTTTGTTTTCGTCATGGGCTGGGAATGGCTCAGTGTAGAGCTGGTGACTCACTGGCAGTCTTCTTGAGACCTCCTTCTTCTTTCGAGAGATTGCTGGAAAGAGGAGAGGGGAGGTGGAGCTGTCTGAGGTATTCTGGGGAGCCCTGGCCAATCCCCAACCTGGATTGGCAGGGGACAGGCCTCCTTCCATAGCTGGGGTCAGCCCAGCTGGGGAGGAGTTGTCGGGCGGAAAAGATGGAGATGGAGTACTTAGGTTGTCGCGGCCTTTGAGGGAGCTCCCCAGTCTGGGGGGGTGACCTTGGGCCTGGGCTCAGACAGGGCACTCCAAGAAAAGTGGAGGTATCCTGGTCCAGAGGAGCGAGGGAGAACTGCGGAAGATAGTACTGCCGGGCAAGTCTCCAGGGAGAGGAGCGACCGGTTGCATCTAGGAATAGCTGTTTAGTGACATGCACAGTCAGGACTGGGGAGGCACGCCTGAGAGGACTGGGAGAGTACAGTCGGTGATGGGTGCAGAACCAGAAGAGAGGACTGTGGTGTTGGGGCAGTGGAGTTGGGCAGCTGCAGCCAGGAGGGCTGGCACGGTCTGAAGAGGGCTGACTGAGATCAGTAGCCACATTTGAGGACAGTTAGCACCAGAAATTTTCCGACACTATTGTGGTCCCTGCCTGCAAAGGGCAATTCACTGAGGCCTGGCTGATTTAGTGTCAGGCCTAACCACACGGTGCTAGCTGATCCAGGGAACTGCAGCAAGTGAAGTGCTGGAGGAGTGATAGTCTGCAGCATAGAGTAGTGCTGGAGGAGTTAAGAAGTCTGAAGCAAGAGTTTTGCTGGAGTGAAGACTGGAATGTATATAGTAGTCCCAAGGAAGTTCTACAAAATCTTACTGGGCATCTCATATTCCCCTTACCCCATCCAACTTCAATTCCCTCAAAAAAAAAACACAAAGTTCATGGACTGTTCTGTGTCTGAGCAATGAATGCCGGGCTGTACAGGGTGACAGGTGAACCACTACATTCAGCAGCCCTTGCGGGGGTACCGCTACATAAGAGCGGTTAGACTACGTGACCCCGTTCCCGCTGATCAAGCCCCACTCAGAATGTACCGCATACAGGGGAGGGGCTACGTGTGACGCCACTCGCGGCCAAAATAGTGGTGTATAGCCTGTACTATGAGCGTTCATCGCATGCACTTGTTACATGTGCCGGACTTGTAAGTTCTTTTATCCTTTCTAATCCACTGGAGGAATGGTGTCCCCATATTGGGGAAGGCGCATTGAGACCACATTGGTCTGAACAAGGAGGTGAGCGACTCTTTATGTCTGGGGTGGAGGGAATTGATTCACATTGACACCCACATGCCTGAATTGGAAGCATTTCCTCACAGTGGTCATTAAAGTGTGGACTTTTAAAGCTTTGGAAAATGATATGGACTTGTGACTCTTTTGAAGAAATGTAATTCTTACATCACCACAGAAGGAAAGGATCCTGCACTCTTCAACCTAATCTTCTATTAAAGCGGAGTTCCACCCAAAAGTGGAACTTCCGCTTTAAGGGAAGGTGACCCCCTGACATTCCTCAATTGGCATTTCAATTTTTTTTGGGGGGGGACCCTGTTTTCCCAGGGTCCCACTTCTCCTGGCGCAGTGGAGCCGGAAGAAAGTTCACCTCCCACCCGGAGATCTTCTGGGACATGTCACAGAAGATACACCGGCCATTCACAGGGTGCAGCGTGGCCAACTTTGAAGCCAAAGCCGGGCGCCCACACTTGTGATGCCGGCGCCACACGGAGGAGTGGGAGAAGAACGACGCTGCGGTTGGCCGCATCGCTGGAGCCTGGGACAGATGAGTGTCCGATTATTAAAAGTCAGCAGCTATACTTTTTGTAGCTGCTGACGTTTAAATGAGTGGAACTCCGCTTTAAATGGGTGAGGTTTACTAGGTACAGCTGCTCTCCCAAAAAGATTACCAATAAGGTCTGGGCTGAAATCTGTAATGGAAGATAAGGGGAAAAAACAGGGTAGCACTCCGCTACTGTAAAACCTCCTTTTATTTTGACACAATAAAAAAAAGTTTGTTTAACCACTTCAATACTATGCACTTAGAACCCTTTACTACCAGACCAATTTTCAGTTTTCAGTGCTGTTGCGCTTTGAATGACAATTGCGCGGTCGTGCGACGCTGTACCCAAACAAAGTTTTTATCATTTTGTTCCCACAAATAGAGCTTTCTTTTGGTGGTATTTGATCACCCCTGTGGTTTTTATTTTTTGCGCTACAAATAAAAAAAGACCGAAAATTTTGAAAAAAAAAAAAAATTCTCTATTTTTGTCACAAAACTTTGTAAATAAGTAAATTTTCTCCATCACTGGTGGGCACTGATGAGGCTACACTGACGGGCACTGATGTGGCAGTACTGATTGGCACTGATGAGGTGGCACTGATGATGAGGCACTTATATGCAGCGATGATGAGCACTGTTAGGCGGCACTGATAAGCAGCATTGATGGGTACTGAGAGGTGGCACTGATATACAGCACTGATGGGCACTGATATGCAGCAATGACGGACACTGCTAAGCTGCACTGATGGGCACTAATGGACAGCACTGATTGGCACTCATAGGCGGCACTGGGCACTGATAGGTGGGCACTGGTAGGTGGCAATGGTGGGCACTGATTTGTGGCACTGGTACACACTGATAGGGGCACTGGTGGGCATATACATTAATAGGGGCTCATTCCCTGGTGGTCTAGGGTGGCATCTGAAGGTGGCACTGAGTGAAGGTGGACCTGAGCACTTAGTCACTTACCTGGTGGTCTAGGGGGGTCTCCCTGGTGGTCCAGATCGGCTCCCTGGTGGTCCTGGGTGGGCACATCACTGCGCTGATAAATCATCAGCACAAACCCTCCCTGTCAGGGATGCAGCCGATCGGCTCTCCCCTCATCAGGTCTGCAGACCTGAGTACAGGAAAGCTGATAAACGGCTTTCCTGTATTACACGGTGACCAGCCGTGATTGGTCACGGCTGGTCACATGGTAAAGTGCTTCGGACCGAAGCACTTTACCGAGATCGGCATTGCGGGGGTCAGACTGACCCCCCACACCACCGATCGCCGCGATGCGCGCCCCCCCGGGCGCGCGGCGGCTTGTTATCCTGAGGACGTCGTATGACGTCCAGTCAGGATAACTCAGCCACTTCCCGGCCGTCATTCTGCATACGGCGGTCGGGAAGTGGTTAAGATGCACTCACATGGTTCCAATGAAACACCATGTCTGTTACAGTGTAAAAGAAGCCAGAGTGATCCCATTCATCAAGCTGAATGGCTGCTGCACAATGTACTTCCGCCTGAAGCCTGGGGCTCTGAGGGAGTTGGGACGGAGACACTGGGTCACTGAAGTTTATGGCGGTGTGGTGAGGAACCCGGGCGGCTGTGAATGCCAGACCAATGTGCGAAGGGGGTCACAGAACAAGTCCTTGTACTCCAAATGCTGTGGATACTGCAACTAGTTTCTGAGGTTGTAGCCTCCTTCTTCAGGGATGCTCAGTAGCGCTCCTACATCTCTTTGAAAGCAGACCCCAGCTCACAGGAGGAGACATTAAAGAGGAGTTCCAGTCTGTAAGAAAAAAAATAAAAATCAAGACGCTACAAATACTGTAGTGACTGCACTTACCTGTCCTAATCCAGTGATGTTGGTACCTGTAGCCAAAATCGCCTTGTGGCACCACAGCCTTGCTGCACTTTCTGAATGTGTCCCAGAAGGCAGTGGGGGGAAGGAGTAGGAGAAGGGGCGGGAAATGACGTAGATCGCTGTGCGGTGATCTTACCAGGAAGTGTGAATGGGTACCTGTCAAAACCAGGTACCCGCTCCGCCCAAAAAGTGGCAGACGTGGAAGTGGGGAAGGTGCGAACAAGCAGAGAGCACTCCGCTTTAACCCCTTGTAATCAACTGAGCACAGACTGAGCTGTCCATCAGCAGTAATATAAAACCACAAATAAAAGTATTCAGGCAAAAGTTCCAGTGAAGTACATGCTAGGAAACTACTAGTCTGAGAAAATTAACACATATGTGCCATAAAAACATCCCCTTCCAACAACAAAGAACATAAAGAAAAGGAAATTGTTATAAAAAATATATATGTAAAAAAAAATATAAAAAAAAAAAAATGAATACAAAATAACAATATCTAATTATGTGCAATTATTTTAACGCCGCATTTTGTGTGCGTATATAGGATTATCAGAAGTACATCGTGGAGCAGCCATTCAGCTTGGTGGATGGATGGGATCACTCTGGCTTCTTTTACACTGTGACAGGCGTGTTGTTCACTGGAACCATGTGAGTGCATATTAAACAATCTTTCCTGTCGTATTCCATGGCAGCATACACATGGGTTGTGACTCCGCCCCCACAACCTGATAGGATCTCATAGCTATAAAAGAATCAGGTGACCCCCTCCCAGTATTCTCTGTATTTTCCTCACCTGATAAGATCGATCGACTTGGCTCCCCTTACCGCCATCGCCCCAGCCGGTTTCAGCCTCTTCCGGTTTGGATGTCCTGACCTGTACAGTCTCTAAACGAGCTTTATGGTAGGAATCCCCACTCTGATGGTCTCAGGGGTAAGAATGTCTGGCATCATACAAGCCTTAAACAGGCTTAAAGTTTTGGCAGCGGTCATCCTGTTTTTCTCCACTCAGGTGTTTCTTCTGGTCCCTGTAGTCCTCCGACCACTCTGCCAATTTCCAAGATGGCGCAGGTGGCTTCTGGCCGCATCTGAGCATGTGCGAGCGGAAGTGACGTCATGGGCAGGGCAGACGCCAGTTTCCAAGATGGCGCCGGCTCCCTCTGAGGGCAACTGAGCATGTGTGAGCGGTGCATCACTTCCGGCGCGACGGCGGTGGATTTAAAAGTGCTCAGATGACACTTTGCTGGCTTGCTGCTACAGCACTGACGCCGCTGGACCTACTGAAGTGACTACTCCTATCTAAGCGCGCATACTTGCTGGCATACCTTCACACCTAAGGTAAGCGTGGCTATCCCTACATGGTGGTGGGTTTTTACTGTCCCCTTTTTCTGTCCTTTGGGTTTGACCCTTCTATACTGGTTTACTGTAGGCATCCCAGGTGGAAGCTTCCTCACTCCTCATGGAGACCGCTGCCCCGGTAGACCATCCGCGACCTAATAGGTAAGGGGGGGAGGGACGGAAGACTGGTAAGTAGTGAAGTCTCATGAAAAAAGAGAGCATTGCCACCAACGCTGCCTTATTTGTCAGCCCTACCAGATCCGCAAGGTCATCGGGATCAAGACGGAGGGATCACTCGGAGCACAGAAGAAGTCGCTCCAGATCCTCAAGGCATCACCACTCGGACCATAGAGGCTCCCCTCCTAGGCACCGTACCTCCTCTAGTAGCCACCACTCCAGACCAGCCCGTGACTCATGCTGGATATGCGGAGCAAAGGCACTCCAGGGGAGGTTGGCATGGCGCTCTTGCTTTGATGAAGCAACAAGGGAGAAGGAATCGGACGTCAGGGAAGTAACTGACATTATTCAAAAGACAGTTCGAGATTCCATCCTGCAGGAGACGCTCCCTTCAGACAAGGCAGTCCCTAGCACCTCAGACACGCAAGTGCCTTCAGGTTCGGGTAGTTCTTCAGATAGTGAAGAAACAGAAGCCTTTGCAGGCTTTAACTTTGCATTAGTGGAGCCATTTGCCAAATCGGTAAAAGAGGCTATTGGTTGGGAGGAAACCAAAGAACCTCCACGGAAAACAAAGAAATACTTTCCGAACTTAAAAAAGGATCCAGAATTCTTCCCTTTCATCGAAGAGTTGGAGGAGTTAATTAAAGAGGAGTGGCAGAAACCGGATAAAAAGTCCAACCTTAATAACAGGCTGGCAAAGCTTTATCCGCTTAAGGATTCCAACGTAAAAACGCTGATACACGCACCAACAGTGGATGCGTCTCTCATGCGTCTTGCCAGACATGTTACGCTCCCACTGGAGGATGCGGTAACCTTTAGAGACATATTAGATCGTAAGATCGATCAAGATCTAAAGAAGGTGTACTCAGCAGCAGGTGGCGCCTGCCGGCCAGCCGTTACTTTAGCGGCAGTGGGGAGAGCTATCTCCAGCTGGTCAACCAACATTGAAAAGATGTTGCAGGAAGGAGCAGAACAGGAGAAGATAGTGACAGCTCTCCAGGAGCTTAGTCTGGCAGGAGACTTTGTGGCAGAAGCCTCGGTGGATACCATAAGGTCCTCAGCAAGAGCAATGCTGGCCTCAGTAATGGCTCGAAGGGCTTTGTGGTTGAAGCCATGGTCAGCGGATCCGGCATCAAAGTCAAACTGGTGCAAAATTCCATATGATGGAGCCAACCTCTTTGGGGAGAAACTGGATTCCACAATATCAAAAGTCACAGACGGGAAGTCTGGCCAAATTCCATCGGATAGAAGGCCAAAGCAGCAGAGAGCCCAGTTATTTAGAAAAAATCTCCCGGACAGATACCAAGAAGCGAAATCTTACAAACCTGGAAGGGATTACAAAAGAAACTGGAAAGGTCCACAAGCATCCTTTCTGAAGTTTCATAAACAAAAATCCTCCACTCAAGAACAGCCAAAGTCCTTTTGAGGGCGCGCCCGCCCTGTCTGCGCCGGTTGGAGTAAGATTACAGCAATTTGCGCAGGTGTGGGCGGAGAAGCTAACAGATCCATGGACTGTGTCCACCATTCAACTGGGACACAGGTGGAAATTCAAAGGGCATACTCCGGGAGACCAGTATCATCCAACCCGATTACCATCATCTCAGGAGAAGCGGACACTCTTGTGTTCATATGTGCAGGAGCTACTCCTGAAACAGGCAATAGTAGAAGTACCACCCGAACACAGGGGAAAAGGATTCTACTCTCCCCTGTTTCTCGTAAAGAAGAAAACAGGAGACCTTCGTCCACTACTAGACCTAAAAAGGCTCAACGAGAGAATCCAAATCCAGTCATTCAAAATGGACAATTGTCTTCAGACAATTCTGCCAGCGATAGACGTCAGCGACTGGATGCTTTCTGTCGACTTGGCAGACGCATATCTACACGTACCCATTCACCCCATGTTTTGGAGGTACCTGCGTTTTTCAGTCAACCACCAGCATTTCCAGTTCCAGAGTCTACCCTTCGGTATATCTACGGCACCAAGGACCTTTACCAAGGTACTCCTACCCCTAATAGCTCTCCTGAGGGAACAAGGACTGAGAATTTACCACTACCTGGATGATATTCTACCCTTAGCATCCGACCATGCATCTCATTCAGCATCGGGGCATACTGGTCAACACACTACAACAGTTTGGGTGGTTAATAAATTGGAAGAAAAGCCAACTGCAACCAACACAGAAAATGGTCTTCCTAGGCGCAGAACTGGACACAAAGCTAAACAAAGTTCAGCTACCTAAAGAAAAGGTGGCCCACCTGGCTCAGGAAATGAGGAGAGTATTGGGAGCAACATCATTACCAGCAAGAGTCTGCCTCAGCCTCCTAGGGTCCATGTCGGCTACCATACCGATGGTCAAATGGGCACAGTGGCATATGAGGACGTTCCAGAATTCATTCCTACGTCAGTGGAATGGGAAGTCAGTGTCCCAACCAATCCTTATCCAGGGAGCAGTAAAGCAGTCAATATGGTGGTGGACTCATGCACACAACCTCGTGAGATTCAAACACATAGTCCCTCCTATCCAGGAAGTAGTAACTACCGATGCCAGTATGAAAGGATGGGGAGCGCATTATCAAGACACAGCGACTCAAGGTCGATGGCAGTTTCAGGCTCAAGGAATCGTCTCCAATGTGCTGGAGTTAAGAGCAGCCTTCCAGGCCCTATTAGCCTTTGGCCCATCCCTACGGAGGAAGGAGGTGCTCTTACGGCTGGACAAAAAGACCGCAGTAGCCTATATTCAAAGGCAAGGGGGCACAAGGAGCCGTACCCTTCTGGAGGAGGTTCGTCCTATCCTAGAATGGGCACAAGTGAATCTGGCGGACCTGAAGGCGGTTCATGTCCCAGCAGTCCAGAATCAGATAGCAGACAGCCTAAGTCGCAGCTTCCTTTCAAACAACGAGTGGTGCTTAAGTCACCAAGCATACTCGCTCATAACACAGACCTGGGGTCACCCGGACATAGACTTGGCAGCGACACCAGCAAACACCAAGTGCACAAGGTATCTCACAAGAGCAGTATGCCCGACAGCAGAAGGGATGGACTGTCTTCAGCACCCATGGGAGTTCCAGCTGGGGTACATATTTCCTCCTATTCCCTTAATCTCGAGATTCCTGAGGAAGCTCAAAAGAACATCAGCCACAGTCCTGTCAGTAATTCCCTACTGGCCGCGGAGGCCATGGTTCACCATGCTTCTCCAGCTAAGTACGAGAGACCCTCTACCTCTGCCTGTAGTTCCGGATTTACTCTCCCAGGGCCAGTTTCTTCACCCGGCACCAGAGAAGCTACACCTGATGGCTTGGAGGCTGAAAGGTCAAGGCTGCTAGCCCACGGGTGTTCCCGAAAAGTGGTGCAGACACTGCTCCAAGCCAGGGAGGCAACGACCAATAAGGTCTACAATGCAGTCTGGAAAAGATTTTCATCCGTTGCCCTGGAACAATCCTGGGACGCCTCATCCCCCAGCATCCCTCAAATCTTGGACTTTCTCCAAACGGGGCTTGAAAAAGGTCTGAGCTCAAGCACGCTGAGAGTCCAAGTCTCAGCACTCTCGGCCATGACAGGTATCAGGTTGGCCATGCAACCGCTCGTCATCCAGTTCCTAAAAGCCGCCATGAAAATCAAACCCCCCAGGAGGTCCTCATTTCCAACTTGGGATCTATCAACAGTCCTGGAAGCTCTGTCTCATGAGCCCTTTCATCCTCTACAGTCCTCATCCTTATGGGATCTGACCCTAAAAACAACATTCCTCATCGCTGTGACCTCTGCAAAAAGGGTATCAGAGATCCAGGCACTAATGACCAAAGAACCTTACCTGGTATTCTATCCGGATAGGGTAGTACTAAGGCCGGCGGATCGCTTTGTCCCTAAAGTAGCATCATCCTTCCACTTTAATCAGGAAATAGTGCTTCCAGCATTATCCACAGATCTAGGCGAACCACAGCCGCTAGACGTCAAAAGCACTATCTTAGCATACCTGGAGGCAATGGCTCCCTTCAGAAAATCGGATAGTCTATTAATCATTCCGCATGGTCATAGAAGAGGTCAAGCAGCATCTTCACGCACCATTGCGACATGGCTGGTGAGGTCCATCAAGAAAGCATACTCTTCCTGTCAAGTCTCAGTACTGGAGGGCTTAAGGGCGCACTCCACCAGGGCAGCATCATGGGCAGCTTTTTGCGGAGTGTCCGCAGAAACAATTTGTAAGGCCGCAACATGGTCCTCTAGAAATACGTTCATGACACATTACAAAGTAGACCTGGCACAATTAACTACCGTAGAGTTTGGGAAGTCTGTGTTACAGGCAAACTCATCGGTTACCTGATAAATAAATTTACTTTCTGACACCCACCCAGTCTGCGAGTTATTTCCCATGTGTATGCTGACAGGAAAACGGAAAATTGTATACTCACCTTTCCGTAATTTTCCTTTCCGGTCGTATTCCATGGCAGCATACAAACACCCACCCTCTGTTTAGGTGATATATACAGAGAATACTGGGAGGGGGTCACCTGATTCTTTTATAGCTATGAGATCCTATCAGGTTGTGGGGGCGGAGTCACAACCCATGTGTATGCTGCCATGGAATACGACAGGAAAGGAAAATTACGGAAAGGTGAGTATACAATTTTCCGTTTTTTTTGTGTCAAAATAAAAAAAATTTGATTTTTTTATACATACTTATAAAATCTATTTCTTTCCAAGGACATCACGGGACACAGAGCAGGCTATTTATTGATATACATACTGGGTTATACGCCACCTATAGGTGAATGGACACTGGTAATGAAATAAAAACAAACAGGAAGTTCCCCCTCCTATATAACCCCTCCCACACTGGGAGCACTTCAGTTTTGTAGCAAGCAATGGACTCCACAAAGACAGAGAGGGGAGGGACCTCTGTGTCTTGTGATGACCTTCAAAATAAATGGATTTTTACAGGTAAGTATATATTAAAAAAATCCAATTTTCTTTCTCTGCTGTTCTAACATCCACCTGATAGAATCTTGTGAATGTATGCACTGAGGACCATGTAGCAGCCTCACAATCTATGCCACCGACATCTGGTGGCAAAAGCCCAGGAGGTCCCCATCTCTTGGTGGAAACAGCTCTCACCCTGAATAGGGAAGCTCTCCCCCTTTAACCAAAAATTTGAGTAACCAGCTGGCTAATCCTTCCTAGGGCCTTCAGGCAACAAAAAATCATCAGTCCTACTGATGTCTGCAGATCTCTTCAGATAGATCTTAACAGCAGGCACCACATGTAGAGAGTGCAATGGTCTCTCCTCTGAGGAGGGCTGAGAATAAAAATAAGGTAACATAATATCTTCATTGAGATGAAAGGCCGGCACTACCTTCGGATAGGAAGGATGGAAGAGGCCGCAACACCACCTTATCCTGGTGCAATCTCAAGTCTGGCTCTTTACAAGAAAGAGCTGCCAACTCCGAAACCCCTCTGGCTGGGGTGATGGCAAAGAGAAAGACTTGTTTCCTAGTCAAAAAGATCAAGGGAATCTCCCTAATAGGTTCAAAAGGCTGCTTTCGCAGCACTGACAAAACCAGATTCAAATCCCCTGGACAGGGAGGCAATCTAACTGGGAGGCAACAACCGAGTTACCCCATGTAGACAAGTCCTGATCAAGGAGTGAGAAGCCAAGGGCTCTGAAAATATATGGACAAGGCAGAAACTTGTCCTTTGACAAAACCAGATTCAGTCCCATGGATAGGGAGGAAATATAACAGGTGGTAACAGTTGAGTTACCCCTTGAAGAACGGTCCTGATAAAGGAGCAAGAAGTCAAAGGCTTCTGAAAACATATGGACAATGCAGAAACCTGTCCTTCGATTATAGTCAAAACCAGCTCCAAGTCTACTCCTGCTTGAAGAAAGGCTAGCATTTTACCAATCACATACTTGCAGGGATGCCATTTCCTGGCCTCACACCACACAATGTGAGCCTTCCAGACCCTGTGATAAATTTTCCTAGTGACTAGCTTTTTAGCGTTTACCATTGTAGATAACACAGGGCCCAAAAACCCCAGGAATCTCTCAATACCGTGGCTTCAATCGCCATGCTGTCAGCTTAGCGTACGTACATTCGGGTGGAATGTAGGACCCTGAGAGAGTAGATCGGATCGGACCGGAAGCTGCCAAGGCCCGTCCGCGGTTAACCTCATTATCTCTGGGTAGCAAGGCCTCCTAGCCCAATCTGGCACCACCAGAATGACTGTCACCGCCTCCTCTCAAATTTTGCGCAAGGGATGCGGTAGCAGAGAGATTGGGGGAAAGGCATAAAACAAGGAGAACTAGGCTCATGGAATCACCAGAGCTCCTATTCCTATAGCCCAAGGATCCCCTGCTCAGGACACAAACAGCTGGACTTTGTTGTTGAATCGGGATGCCAGTAGACCAACCGCTGACATCCCCCAGCATAGGCAAATTTCCCGAAACATTTCGGGCTGCAGTAACCACTCTCCCGGGTGTATCTGTGGGCGGCCTTCCAATTTTCCCACACCTGGGATGTGAAGAGAGTCTTGAAAATTTGCCACTGCCAAGGTTTTGTTGGCCTGTACCCTTACCAGGTAGTCCTGCTACCCGAACGGTTTACGGGCAATCTCTGCTCCACCAAGGAACATTTCCCCTGGATCGTGGAGTCCCCCATGCCCACTCCCCAGCCTACAACTGGCATCTGTGGTCACAATCTTCCATGATACTGGAGAAAAAGATCTGCCCTGAGACAGATTCTGGTTTACTAACCACCAGGCGAGATTCCATCGAGCCCTGGGAGATAAGGATATGCATGAATCCGAAGTCTGCAATTGTCTGTTCCACTCTGCCAGGATGTTGCGCTGAAGCGCCCTGGAGTGACACTGTGCATAGGGAACTGCCTGGAGAGAGGCTACCATCTTCCCTAGCAGCCTCACACAGGGGTAAACTGAAGAGTGTCTCATCGCCCTCACCTGGCTTACCAGAGCTTTGAGGTCGCTGATCCTCTCAGCGGTGAGAGTATCCTTGCTTGGACTGTATCTAGCTATAGACCTAGATATTCCAGAGACTGAACTGGGTCTAGTAAGGAATACCTTACATACATGGCCCAACCCCTGCTTTCCAGGATTGTTAGGGTCACATTCTGCTCGAGTCTGCACCGGGACTGATCTCTGAGCAAGAGGTTGTCCAGGCATCCCATTATTAGGACCCCTCGTGACCCTAGAAGACCCAGCACTGGAGCCAGAATCTTTATGAAGATTCAGGGAGCTATTGCGATCCTGAATGGCAGAGCCAGAACTGGTAGCGTCATTTTTCTATCGCAAAACGCAAAAAACCTCTGATGAGGTAGCAAAATTGGCACAGGCAAATATGCATCCTTGATGTCTATTGATGCCAAAAAAGCTCCTTCCTGAAGCGGGGCAATCATTGAGCGGATTCACTCAATGCGGAACTGCCATACCGCAAGAAATTGGTTTAGGACCTTGAGATCTAGAATAGGGCTTACCTCCCAGTTTTGCTTCTGGACCATAGTAATTTAGAGTAGTAAGCAAGCAGGCATCTGTTTATGCACAATATGTATTCAAAGGCATCAGGTGTCTCTGCATCATGTGTGCTATGCGACTTATTCAGAAGCCTTCCTATGCAAACACACGCCCATTCAGACACAAGTCTCAATGCGACACAGGCCTATGCGACACGCGTCTCCATGCGACCAGGGCCCATGCAATACGAGTTTCTATGCGAAACAAGTCTCTATGCAACACGCACCTATGCGAACAAGCGTTTAAGCAAACACATGCTCCAGCAAACATTCATTTAGGCAGATGTGCTTTTTTTAGCAACCATGCGTGTAAGCCAGTTTGCAAGCATGCCCCAGTTCAACTGAAACTGGGTCCAAGTCGGATGAGCCAAGCACATCTGCATCCAATGCGGCCTCTACGCTGCTTCAGAACAGTAAAAAAAATAAAGCTCTGATGCCCAAGGAAAAAGAAGCCTTTAAAAAGGACTACAGCTTTTTATCTGAAGGGTCCTTAACACCTGGGCATTTTCAACAGGGCAGGCCAGGGATTTACTTAGGGATATGAATGCTGCATGGACAGCTGGTACTCCCCCTTTCAAAAAGCTTTCCTGCATAGGATATATTAGAAGGAACAATCTGTCTGGGTGCACCCAGCCAGCATATATCACCCTCTCAAGGAGAGGGCGCAAAGCAAATCCCTGCGCACCTTGTGGTATTTTAATGACCCAAGGGAGGAATACACATCCACAGGACTCTCTACTGGAGGTAACCTGAATGCTGCACGTACATTATATGTAAGTACCTGGATCAGCAGCCTCTGAGATTGAGAGGCAGGTGTCCTTGGGGATTCTTCTGGCTCAGGACTCTCTGAAGCAGAAGTGCCTGCAAAAGAATCGGCCAGATCCCCTGTAGCTACCTCTTCTCCCTCATCAACCCATTCTCACTCCAGAATCGGAGGGTTAGGGAAAGGAGACCTGTCACCCTTCTCATCCTGTGTGGTAGAAGCAATCATACCAGCAATCCTGGTTTCCAAGCTTAGTAAGGTTGCCGACAGGTCATCTTTAGTAACATACTGTGAGGAAACAGATGAGGGGTCAGCTACCACACCAGACAGCCGCAGCAGCCGGTCGCTTCTGGCCTCTCAGGAGAAGCAATGGCAACAGTGGTCTGACTAGTCTCAGCAAGGGCTGTGGTAACACACCTGTGCCTCTAGCCTTATTACAGGCAGCTTCGCTCCCCTTTGCTTCTTGGAAGCCATGGCTGCTAGTGCATGCACTGCTTTGTCCACATTTCCTGAACCCAGCTTCCTGCCCAGCCTGACTCTGGTCCCACCCCTAGACTCACATGTCACCAGGAGGATCTTCAGCCTGCTCTCCAGCCCTGTCCTGACTTCCTGTGATCATCCATTCACTTACCTAGTGAAAAGACAGATTGGAACTGGTGCAGGCTCCCCCTGGTGGCAGCTTCACAGGATCTGCAGACAAGACCAAGCATGACTGTCTTTCTAGCCGAGCCATCTGGTGGTGAGAAAAAAAAGAAGTACAGGCAAAAGGAGGGAAAATTTAAACAAACTTTTTCCTACGTTTGCAGCAAGCCAGCTGGGTTCAGTAACATTATCCCCATTGAGGATTACTCTCCATTCCCGCCGCAGGGCCTGGAGAAGACTGTAGGCCCAACCTTCACCCATCACGGCGGGCTTTGTCTCAAGGCCCTTCAAGGACTGGATACCTATTCTGAGGGTCCACTCCCTTGGACCTGTATAGCACCCTGCAGGCGTACCTTGGTTTAGTGTTCCAGGTTTACCTACACGCAGGATCCAGCGCCATATATGGTCGCTTACAGGCAAAACCTTGCAGTTTATTCTGTCTTCTTAGCGAGGCCCGGTTAGCATTTATCTTAGCTTAATGCCATTTGAAATGGATCTGGTATGAAGGCTGTCCCTGATTCTAAAAGAACCTGTGTGGGAACCAGCAAAGAAGCTCCACAGAACTGTAGAAGTGACCATCCACCTTCAAGACACTGGTGAAAAAACTGAAGTGCTCCCAGTGTGGGAGGGGTTATATAGGAGGGGGAACTTCCTTTTTGTTTATTTGATTACCAGCGTCCATTCACCTATAGGTGGCATATAACCCAGTATGTATATGAATATATAGCCTGCTGTGTTTCCCGTGATGTCCGAGAAAGAAAGGAGGTTTTTTTACACTAGGGGAGCACTTCCCTTGTTTTTTGTGCTGTATTCTTACCTTGTTTATATTACTGATGTTTTACCAGAAAAACGGCGCTTGTAGAAAATGTAATACCTGATTTCACCAGCAGACGGTGCTGCAATTGAGCTTTAGTCAACCCAGTGATCTATAGGGAGAAAAATCTAGTAGAAAAAGGCGGAGGTCACAGCGTGGGATGCTAATCACCTTTGTAGGAGGTGATCCATACCGAACCATTTAAAGACCGCCCCATAGCAGTTTGACTGCTACAGGGCAGCTCTCCTGTGCAGAGTCACTGTAATATATATACATACACACACACACACACACATATATATATATATATATATACACACACATACATATACACATACACACACACACACGTGTGATTCTGCACTTCCACCTGCAGGGGGTGCGCATGCCAGCGGGCCTCTTCTGCTGTGATTGATCACAGCAGAAGCCAATCTGCAGGTGGCAGGCATTGGAAGTCTGGCGCCACCCGCTGATCATCAGTAAAATACACAAAATGGGGATCTGTCTATGTAAACAAGGCAGGTCTCTATTCTGACATGGGTAGGGGTGGATTTTGTGTCCCTGCAATGCGACCTTGCTTTGTGAACTATCATTTGGTGGAGGGGGGATTATGGTGCGGGTTGTTTTTCAGAGGTTGGGCTTGGCCCCTTAGTTCCAGTGAAGGGAATTCTTAAGGGGTCAGCATACCAAGACATTTTGGACAATTTCATGCTCCCAACTTTGTGGGAACAGTTTTGGGATGGCCCTTTCCCGTTCCAACATGACTGTGCACCAGTGCACAAAAGCAAGGTCTATAAAGACATGGATGGGTGAGTTAGGGTTGGAGAAACCTGTCCTGACCTCAACCCAATAGAACTACTTTAGGATGAATTAGAGCACAGACTGCAAACCAGGCCTTCTCGTCCACATCGATGACTGACCTCACCAATGTGCTTCTCGAAGAATGGCCAAACATTCCCATAGACACACTCCTAAACCTTGTGGACAGCCTTCCCAGAAGAGCTTTCATAGCGGCAAAGGGTGGGCCAACTCAATACTGAACCCTGACTTAAGCCTCATACACACGGTTCGATGGTTGTACGACCGAACAGACCAAATCGTATGTTGGATCATGTAACTCGCGTACTGACATGCACTGAACGATCGTACAACCAAGCCGAACGTAGTGACGTGTTATGAACGTATAAAGAGAAAGTTCAGGTGCAAGTAATTAGCGTCCGGCCATTCTTGACTTCTGAGCATGTGTGTTTTGCACAGTACAAGTTGTTGGACCTACTTCACTGTACACACGATACAACGATCGTACGACCGCTTGTTGGTACTACCAAAGTTTTATAGTTTGCTCATAAAACTCCTGTTGTACGACCGTCGTACGTTGGCTGTTCTAATCGCACGTACTAATGGTCAGATGAGCATACGAGCGGTCATACGACCGTTTGCATACGACCGTCGAACCAGGTGTACGAGGCTTTAGACTGGGATGCCATTAAAGTTCATGTGTGTGTAAAGGCAGGTGTCCCAATACTTTTGGTAATACAGTGCGAATTATAATATATATATATATATATCTCTATCTATCTATCTATCTATATATATATATACATATACACACACACACACACTATATATTTTATGCACATTATAATGTATATGAGATTCAGACATCCCTGCCAGATAGCACAGACAGGTCTAAAGTTGACCACGATACAATCACCTTTAGGTCTACCAACAACATTGTATTGTAAGGGCTTGTGTAATTGGATACAAATGGAATAACGAATTTAGGTCTACCCTTGTATTACATTGTTTTGCTAAAATTTAAAAGAGATTGTACTATCCATGATTGACCTATGTATGACCACCCTAAAATGCACATTTTTATAGATTATTCAAGCAATAGAATTTGGTTCAAGACACACCCTAGCAGTGTGCAAAGCAAGAGCCCTGAGCACAGCTTGCATTCCTTCCCTCTCCCAGTGTAAATGGTTTATTGTACACAGGGCAAAAAGGTAGCTGCTTGCGAATTCTGGATACATTTTCACCTTTTCAGAAAGGAATAAATTGGCTCCCATTCTTGGTCTCCATCTGAAATTGCTTAATGCTTCACACTGATCTGCCTACCTCGCGTTTCGCCATATGGGCTTCCTCGGGAAATGTCAGTGTATGTGGACTTATTTTTGAGAGAAACAAAGGAGAGTGGAGCCTGGGGGTCCCATACAAGCTTCCTGGGGGAATGAATGCCTGGAACACAGATGATTCCACAGTGCCTTGGGTTACAATAAGCGTATATTGACCTTCTTGCTTAAAAGGGGTCAACACTTTTTGGCGAGTGTTCATTATCATCATCACATAATGTTACACAGACTGTTGCGGCATCTTGCATGGTAGTGAGGAAGAGTATCCATGAGAAGACATGTGCTGCGGGGACAAATTTGATTTGATTTATGAACTTAATTTTGGACTTTTTGAAATTTTGGGATTTACTCATATGGTCTATTTAATTTTATACGGTTTATGACAATGTGGGCAGACTCAGATAAACAAGCCTTAGTATTTTTCCTCAGAATACTGAATGGTTAGTAGGGGTAAAAAAAAAAAAAAAAAAAAAAATCTGGGCTCATCTTTCATCAATCAGCACCATTAATGATCCCACACACTAGACAGGTAAGTAAAGAGAACCCACAATGCTATGTGTGTCACCATCATTCATAATAAAAAATATATTTTTTATTTGACAATTGTAAAACAGGAGTTAAAAGATAAATCCAAAATACAATTAAAAGTAGATATATTAAAAAGGCAGAAAAACAATTTTGTTCCTTCAAGGCTAAGATACAAAGAACGTTACGGTAATTAAAACAAGCTTACATATAAATGTTTGCAAGAATAAATGGATTATAGATAAAATTCCATTCACCTTAAATCCAAATGTCCAAAAACTATTAAAATATAATTATAATACATTATAAAAAAACATGATAAAATATCAAATTGTTACAATAAATAGTTTTGTTCCATCTGGAATTTGCCCCTTTTCAGTGAATCCAAGACCCATAAAACTGAAACAATTTTAAATTTTCTTTGAAATGTTCTCCTCTGAGTTTTCATCTCTGTTAATCGAGACTTGTCATCACCTACAATTACATGAGAAACTCCTTCTTGAAGGTGACTCACCACTTTGGCTCCATGAAATCGCAGCTTTAATGCAGTTATATTTAAACTAGACGTTGGAATTTTAGTGTCTGGATCATTAATAGTTGCAAACATGTCTACATAAACAACACATTGGCGAAATATACTGTGAAAAGTCTCCTCCCACGAATAACGTTGTTCAAGGTCAGCAATCATGTCCAGAGGAATTTTTTCCTTGGTGTCAGGCATTCTGCTAAACAGCTCCTTCAGCTCACTCTCATTAGTATCTGTGATATAGCTGTCGCCGTAGCAGTCATATTCAGAGGAAAAGTGCTCTTTGGTGGATGGACACATATGAATCATATGCTGAGGCTGCCAAGGCACAAACTTTTTGCTTTCAAAACACTCAAGAAGCCAGGCTGCTCTAACAACATCATGCTTATCTGATGAAATTATGTTCTTTACTCGAACATTTATAGCTCCAGCAATGACACAATAGGTGTCTTGCCCAGGATTTTGTACACCTATGCCACCACATATAGCAATCATGCTCTCCAGGTCAGCCTTTGCATGTTCTTCTGTTCCGCTCATTACGCAGAATTCAACTTCTTCAAACATATTGGACTGTTTTGTGATGTTAGACAAATCTGGTGCTTTTAGATGTGAAACCACTCCTATGACCTTCCTAATTTTAGGGGCTATTTTGCGCTTTTTCTCCTGAGGTTCATCATTTATATCTAAGTGCTTTGAAGCCAATTTTCCTGAAGCCTTTTCTCTGAATTGTTCCAAGTCATCAACAGTCATGCAATCATACCATTCCTTGTCCTCTCTGATCTTCTCAATTCGAGGAAAACGGAGAGTACAGTTAGTTTTGTACATATCACTGGGAACAATTTCAGCAGCCTTTACCTGAATAATGACAGAGTTACAAGGTTGGATATAAACCTCAGGCTTCTCATTTCCACACAGAATATCAGAAGGAGGATCTCTCTTGCGGTAAACCTTCCAGTGTGGAGCCAACTTTATACCAAGGTCATACAACTCTTTCATTGTGTAGCCAGAGCCAATGCGACACACAGAATGAAAAATCGATGGCTTGTCTCCAGATGCTGGAGTTTCAGCTACAGCACATAAGAAATGAGACATCATGCCACCTCGCTGGCCCTTGCCCCAGTAACCTCCAACAATTAGAAGATCTAACTCATCCATTAGTCCATTAACATATTCTGGTTTGATTTTCAGCCACCCCTCTCCACGTTTATCTGGTTTATAAATGGACATAGGATCTTTTACCATTATCCCTTCTTCACGATTATCAATGGCTTCATTTAGTGCATCCACAACCTCTTTTCTGGTGGTAGCTTCTTTTTTCTGAACAATGTGAATTCTCCCAGTAATTGGAGTAAATATTTCATGAAGGAGATCATACCTTTTTCTCAATGTTTCATGAGCTAATTTCTGGTTATTAAACATCAAGATATCAAACACACAGTAACAAGTTTGGAGATCAGAATCATCAACCATTCTCTTTATATCAAATTTGTTCCCTTTTTGCATAAATGTCTTGGTATTTGGATTGTAAGCCATCATCTCGCCGTCCAAAATGCATTTTTGCAAATCCATGCAAAACACGTTATGAATAAATGGTGTTAGGGAGCCTTCAAGGGGAGACCCACCAAACTGTTGAGTGTAATCAAATCCATTTCGGGAAAAGTATTTGTACACGTCACCATCTTTGTGCAACTGCATTCTCTCCCCATCAAGCTTAGTTTCAATGTAAAAGCTCTGGTGGTTCATCTGTTTTTCTATTTTTTGAATATTGGCAATAGCAGCAAGCATGGGTTTGAAAGCAAAAAACATGGAGATGGACACGTCACTGAGACATACACTAGGGTCATGTAGTTGAATACACACTTTCTCAAGATCTGTGGTGACATTGTGAAGTTCTGCAGCATCACGATGAAAGATGGAAAACACCGTTTGTTGGCTAAATCCAAGTTTCATGTCTTTAATAATCATTCTTATAAGCCACTTCTGTTCTAGGGCAGAAGTATTAGCAATCAAATGAAGAAGGCTTTTCTCTATTAGTTCTTTCTTTCTAGCTGCATTGTTGCTTGCTATTGCATCCAACTGATCATTGACATCTTTTATTGTCAAGTTCCCATCTTTTCTACACCGTGATTTAAGAACAAAGTATGCAATCGCAGCGAAATCTCCAGCGTCAGAACTCGAACCAGTAGGTGTTCTATAATTTAAAAGTTTCAAAGCATCTTTACCCTCTTTGGGCAAGCCCAGAACTTTGATATATAGTTTGGCAAGCATAGTCTCTTTGATTCCATATGCCATTCTCTCCCTTTCCAATTGTGGCAGGATAAGTCGCATTGCTGGATAGAAAGAGTCTGTTGTCTTGGGGTCATTTTTATGTAGAGCATCATGAAATTTCCTCCATGAGTCAACAAACGGCTTTAAAATATTTACTTTATCAGCTCGGTTCTTTGTCCCCTGAACTTTTTCCAAAGTACGGCAAAGATCAGCAAATGGGACTTGCGATGCTACTGTGCCCTTGACCACAGAACTCGAGGAGCTAGATGCAGACATCAGGAATTCTGTAAATTAAAATAAATCAGATTACTAAGTTGTAAATTTTGGGTGGGATATCATTTATATGGATCAAACTCATAGGCATCATCCCGGCAAAATATATATATATATATAAACAAAAACAAACAGAAGGGTAACAGAACTTTAACCACTTTCTGCCTGCCATATAGCAGAATGAAGACCAGAAAGTGGTTCTATTATCCTGACTGGGCGTCATGACATCCAGCAGGATAAGCTGCAGAGACGTGCAGCGATCGATGGGGTGGTGTCAGTCTGACACACCGCTTCTCCGATCCTGGTAAAGAGCCTGTGATGTAGGCTCTTTACCATGCGATCAGCTGTGTCCAATCACAGCTCATCAAATGGTAACCAGGAAGTGACCCCCAGGGATGCCCACTAGAGCACACCAGGGATGCCAATCAGGGATGGCACTCTATGCCCATCAGTGATGCCTGTGAGTGCTTCCTAATGAGTGCTGCCTATCAGTGCCACCTATGAGTGCCCATCAGTGCTGCTTATCAGTGCCGGCTATCAGTGCCAATCAGTACTGCCACATCAGTGCCTGTCAGTGAAGCCTCATCAGTGAAGGAGAAAACATACTTATTTACAAAGTTTTACAACAGAAACGAAGAAAACTTTTTTTTTAACATTTTTCTGTCTTTTTTTTATATGTAGCGCAAAAAATAAAAACCCCAGTGGTAAACAAATACCATAAAAGAAAGCTCTATTTGAGGGGAAAATAATGAAGAAAATGTTGTTTAGGTATAGCGTCGCGCAATTGTCATTCAAAATGCGACAGCACTGAAAGCTGAAAATTGGACTGGGCAGGAAGGGTGTGAAAGTGCCCTGTAAGCATTTGTTCTGTAAAAATATATTTTTAATCAAAATATACATTAAAAAGTTATCATTAACATGTACAACACATGATTAAAATATACACATAATATGGAACTTAAATATACGTGATCAATAGTAGACTGGTCTGCACGCAGGGGCGTAACGATAGGGGTTGCAGGGGTTGCAATTGCAACCGGGCCCCGTGGTCCAGGGGGCCCATGTGCCTCCCTTGTACACCTGAATAGGAGGGATGGCGGGGGCGGCATTTAGAGGACCCAATCTCCTCCATTTTCCTCTATCCAGTTTACTTGTCTTCTGCTGTTCCCAGGGCCCCTGTGTGCTTCCCTGGTCCCCCTGGGGCCTGCTGCAGAACTTGTGAAAGGGCCCCACTGCAGTACCGTAATAAAGGGACCCACAATAGGAGTAAAGGGCCCCAGCATCAATGGGAAGAGGGAAGGGCCCTGGCCAGGGGTCAGGGGGCCCTTCATAATTTCTTTCACCGGGGCCCTGAAGGTTCTAGTTACGCCTCTGTCTGCACGTTTCGTGGGAGCGCCCAGGACCAAGTAACTTGAAAATCACAGAAAGCGCTGATTCAACCATCAACCCTCCCCCCCACACCAAGGTCCTAGGTGTAACCCTGGACTCCGAACTAACCTTTAGGCCCCACATCCAATTGCTACCCAAAATTTGCCGCCTCAACCTCCGCAACATCTCCAAGATACGCCCCTTCCTAACCAATGACACCACAAAACTTCTAATCCATTCCCTGGTCATCTCTCGTAACTGCAACTCCATCCTCACTGGCTTACCTCTAAATAGGCTATCTCCTCCTCAGTCTATTATGAGCGCTGCTGCCAGGCTCATACACCTTAAATACCTTAAAAACCGCTCTGTGTCTGCTACACCCTCATGTCAATCTTCCATAGGCTGCCACTCAACCAACAAATGAAATTCAAGATACTAACAATAAACTTATAAAGCCATCCACAACCTGGCCCCCAGCTACATCACTAACCTGGTCTCAAAATACCAACCAAATCGATCTCTCCTCCCAAGACCAATCTGTCCGACTTTCTCCTACCTTGTCCACCTTCAGACGATCCCTGAAAACTCACCTCTTCAGAGAAGCCTATCTGGCTCCCACCTAAGAACTGTACATTTATCTTACCAGCAGCACATCCCCCACAGTTATGACCTCTTGTATCTCTTGACCGTCCCTCTTAGATTGTAAGCTCTAATGAGCAGGGCCCTCTGATTCCTACTGTATTTAAGTGTATTGTATTTGTACTGTCTACCCTCAAGTTGTAAAATGCTGCGTAAACTATATAAATCCTGAATAATAATAATAATAATAATAATAAGAAGAAGAAAGACAAAACACAGATATATCAGAGAAAATGTACAAATATCTATACAACTGCAACATCTCAATATTATGAATGGTCTACTCTGAAAAAAGGCAACAAAAAGGTGGGGTTGGGAATGCCAGGGGTTCTAAGCCTCCATAAGGAAAAAAAAAATATATAAAAAATAAAAAATATAACTTATAAAATTTGACAGGGGTTCTAACCCTCCACAAAAAAAAATAAAAAAATAAATAAATAAAAAAAATGACCATTAATAAATGTGAATGCACAACAATAATCCAAATATCAGTACACAACAGACTGAAGAGGTTTTCTGTTTGCATCCATCAAGTAGTGGTATACCAAAAGTAGGTACCATATGTTTTACACAAATTTTTTAATAGATATAGATCTTGCCTGCAGTGGTAAAATGTATCCACTAACAGAGATATCTGTAGTATACAAAGAAAAAAAAAAGAATAAGTGAAGACATAAAATCTCCTGGTGTAGATACACCTGCTGGCCCATGGGACACTTCCAAAAAGAAAAAAATGAGGGAGAAAAGCACCAAATAAAAAGTCACATCTCCATGCATTATCAGGGAGGATATTAGTAATTGTGTCCAAAAATTCATATATCAAACATTATAAAGGAGAGCTTACCCAGGGGATAGAACTATTCTAAGCTATTGGCCATCAGTATGGGCCGGCTTATGCACATAAAACCCAGCACACAGCCAGGGATAGACAGAAGGAAGCAGACAAGAGCCCGCAATGTTAGTATGGCTAACATTGCAGGCTCTTGTCTGCTTCCTTCTGTCTATCCCTGACCGTATGCTGGGTTTTACGTGCATAAGGCGGCCCAGACAGACGTCCCTTTTTGGTTCTGCCTAAGCCTAATTTTATGGTACTTTGTTTTGTCCTTTTTCAAAGCCTGTGTTGAGGCCGCACAGGTATTCTCTGTGCTGGTTTACGGCGACTGGGCGTTTTTTGGTGGACATTTTGGGTATGGGACGCTGGCGTGACATAATTTCTGCTCATGCACGATGCTACCCAGGACTGCCATTTTACCTCAGAGACCGGGATACTATTTACCAGATTGTGTGGCTAGCTAAACGAATGTTGGGCAACTGGATTGTAACTGGTTTCCGGGACACAGGAGCTGAAGTCCCTTTGGTCCAACCAGAGGTGATAGAGAGAAGGGGCATCATCCCTGGGAGTCGGGAGGACCCGCTAACGACTACCCCATGCCTATGTTTTTATTGATTGGGGTGCTGGGAGTGGAATGAGAGACGTGGGAGTCTCGGACAAGATCCCCACAGCCATACTGTTGGGTGCTGTTCTAGATACCCTTGTTTCTTACTATACCTCTGCTAAGAGCACCCAGGATGCTCCCATGGAACTCTCTGGACCTACCAAGGTACTGTTTACAGATGTTGGGGTAGTATCTGGGAAACCTATGGATGGACAGAGGGAGGGGGAGGGTGGAGTTGAGGTACAGGGTTCTCCTTTGGCTAAGGAAGGAGACAAAGTCTCCCTGCAAGTGCAAATATCAAATGCATGTGTAGTTGATGTTAAGAATGTAATTACTGAACGTAATAATGTTTTGCCTTTGTTGTAGGTCACCCACAGTGCTGGAAGGGGGCAGGAGACACCGTCTCTGGCTGCAGAGCCAAGGAGTGGCCCAGATGTTCAATTTCTGTGCTCTGATTCAGAGGATGGTGCCTCGAATACCTCCCAGCTGTGGGTCTTTGTGTGTAACTGAAAGTCTGGCTGGTCCTTGTGGTTCTATGCCAAAGCTAGCACTATCGACACACAAAAGCCTTGCAACATTCAACAGGCTAGCTATTAGCTTCCCTGCTGAGAAAAATAAACAAAAGCCTGATAAAGATAATGAGCATGAGTTTGACAGATCTACAGGCAGGAGGCCTGGAGACTAGAAGGGGTAAACAGCTGCTCATTGTGTTCAGTCAACCTAAGAGGCATGGATTGAAGGTGTCACCTGATATGGTCTGTGAAGATAGATGTGAAATGAGGAAGACCCAGGCTGGAGTCAAACACACTGGTTTTTGGCCTAATCTGACTGCCACAGAATAATCCAGCACAGCACATGTCATGGCCAGAGACAGTACCCCTGAATGGGAAGATATAGGTGCCCTGTTAGATGGGATAGCTGACACTCAGGGAGTGGGCTTAGGCCATCAGCTCCCAGTGCCCTTCTCCCTCCAGGTACCTGCGATGCTGGCAGTGCTTACTGCATGCCATGTCAGGGTCATGGGGAGCCCTGGGAGGGCACACCATGGCGTCCTGTGAGACCAGATGGGTGGCAGGGGTGAGAGGAGGATACACCCTGCCGCCTGCCTGGTCTCACAGGAAGGGCAGACAGGCAGGGCAAAGGAGACTGAGGGAATACTGCAGTTAGGGGGGTCATTCAAGGAGCTCGGACAGCCTGGACACCCCCAGTTGTCCTGGTTCCTAAACCGAGTCAGACGACCAGGCTTCTTGGAGTCCTTAAAATGCTGAATGCCCGCCTTGCGGTTGTGGTCTTCCCCATGCCCAGGAACCATGAGGTGTCAGAGCAGCTGGCAGATGCCCGCTGTCTCACCATCATTGACCTGAGCAGGGGGGCGTGGACCAACCCCTAAACACAGAAGGCTCAGGGTGAGTCAGCCTTCATAACCCCTGTGGCTTCCCTGCCCTTACCGCAATGCTACCTGGGGTTGAGAACGCACCAGTCACCTCTACAGAGGTCAAGAATGACCCACAGGGTGGGGTGGAACCTTGGGGAGTGATCTGCTTGAGGGGCCTGGAAGGGATTAGCCCTGTCTGGGTGGAGCACCTGGTGCTCCTGTCAGCAGTCCTGAACAACCTGGCAGGGCCCAATTTGACAGTTCCCCCTAGTAACTATCAAATGGGCATGTCAGTGGTTCAGTGCTGGGAACAGCAGGGAGGAGTAGGCACCCAGAGGTTGGGAACTGGGAAGGTTGAGGCTAGCATGGCCTGGTCTACTCCTCAAGCCAACATACTGGTTGTGTCATTCATGGGTACAGCTGGCTACAATAGGATGCGGGAGTGCCACTATAGGGGCCCAGCTGAACCTGTGACTGACCGACCAACCCATGCACCAATGGACATGGCATCCTTAATGCCAGTGTGTAAGGAGGACCGTGCCGTACTGACCGGTGCACCTGGGACGCGGGCCCTAGAAATCAACGGTCCGGTCCTGGCGCACACCAGTGTCACTACCTTTGGGTCAGGTGCAGCTCTGGACCAGAGGGATGAGACAGAAGAGAAATATCTTATCCTCTACCAAGGCAGGAAGGCACCTTCTCAGTTAACACATGGCAGTCCTGAACAAAAAAGTGTCTTGTGGTCTGGTGGGCACCCCGAAAGCTGCCACGTGATCCAGGTGGTTACAGCCGCCGGGTACTTGCCCATCACAACCTACCTTGGTTTTCCCAACAGTGTTGCTAAGGGGAAGAACCCACTCTTTTAAAAGGGAGCCTGGTTCTCCAGCAATGCAAATGGAACAGTCCGCACAAAGGTAAACGCCTTAGCCAGCAACACTTGCGGGGCAACATGCCAAGTCAGCCACAGGAGTCAGTTGCGTCAGGAGGGAAATTTGAGCCCCCTCCCATGCAACCACCTGAGGGGGGAGATGTAATGATATCACATGCTGGACACATGAAAAGCTGTCAACCATTTTGTTCAGATGTCAGCCATGACAGTTTTAGCCTAACACACACCCAGTGCAGAATACCTCACACACCCCCCTCCTCTCTTTTCAGCACGGAATTACAAAAGCTACTTTAAAAAGGGACTGTTCGTTAAGAGGCACCAAGGTGTCTGGTTTTGCTAGCAGTCATATCGTAAACCAGAGTTAAGATCGGGATACTGGTGCACTATCCTACTTGACCAATAGAGAAAAGAAAAAAAATGTCTATATGAGGGTAAAGTATATGGGTATCAATGGTTACTGCTGCCAAACTTCTAGGTATCACAAACCATCACAGATAAAATATTAAAAATATGAAGTGGCGCTGCAACTCTCAAGCGTATGTACAGAAAACAATACTAAAACACATTCATGAATGAATGCATCATAAGTGCTACAAGCCATGTTAAGCCACAAAGTGCTACATGTGCATAATAACAAAAAAGTGACTGTGTGCCAAAAATTAATAAAAGTAAAAATAAAATATATAATCCACTAGTAGCGGTGGCTAAACAAAATAAATAATAATAAGTTCAGAGCCCTACTCGACCTAAATGGTAGGTAGGTAACTCTCTGTGGTGTTCATACTCCCATAACTGAAAATACATATAAAGTGCATGATAATGTGCTAGGTGGCAACGTGCAAAATAAGCCAGCAACTGTAAGTTAATGATACAAGTGTACTTTCAAACCATCAATAATAAATAATCAATAAAGTGCTTAAAACTTGCAACACTGCAAAAAAGTGCAGGGTGCACATATATAGTCTCTTGGGTGTTGATTTCCACTGGGTGGGACACACTTATTCCAATCAAACAAAAAGTCCTTGAGCAATACAGGGAACGTCCTCTGTGTCTGTTTCCTCCTTTGGACAAGAGATCTATATATGTGTGCAAAGTGAACTATCCTCTACTGCCACCCGATGGCCGCTCACCTTAAACCCCCTTGGGGATGCGCCTGTCTGCATATCATATGCAATAATAGAATAAGTAATCCTCCCAGATTGTGGGGATATAATCGATACTCCTCCTGTTTCCTGTTGGTATCCCACAGATGTACAATAATAAAATATCAAACCCCTTAACCAGGGGGAGGAAAAAGAAATCTCTCCTTAATGATCCACTATATTCTAGTGGTTAGGGCTCCATTTTGCAATACATGGAATGAAAGATAAAAGACTCCTCATGGTGTAATATATCCCAGACATTTATTAAATAAAAACGTAGCAACTTACATTTAATATTGGTTCTATCAGCATCCCTTGCGTCCCCAGTTGTACAGCGATCTCTATGTATAGGAACTTCCGGGATCGGCCGTGCCCGGAAGTGACGTCACCTTGTGTCTCCCGACGCGTTGCGTCACTATCACGTGACTTTATCAAAGCAATAATAGTGATAAAGTCATGTGATAGTGACGCAACGCGTTGGGAGACACGAGGTGACGTCACTTCCGGGCACGGCCGATCCCGGAAGTTCCTATACATAGAGATTGCTGTATAACTGGGGACGCAAGGGATGCTGAGAGAACCAATTTTTAATGTAAGTTGCTACGTTTTTATTTAATAAATGTCTGGGATATATTACACCATGAGGAGTCTTAGCTTTCATTCCATGAATTGCGAAATGGAGCCCTAACCACTAGAATATAGTGGATCATTAAGGAGAGATTTCTTTTTCCTCCCCCTGGTTAAGGGGTTTGATATTTTATTATTGTACATCTGTGGGATACCAACAGGAAACCGAAGGAGTATCGATTATATCCCCACAATCTGGGAGGATTACTTATTATATTATTGCATATGATATGCAGACAGGCGCATCCCCAAGGGGGTTTAAGGTGAGCGGCCATCGGGTGGCAGTAGAGGATAGTTCACTTTGCACATATATATAGATCTCTTGTCCAAAGGAGGAAACAGACACAGAGGATGTTCCCTGTATTGCTCAAGGACTTTTTGTTTGATTGGAATAAGTGTGTTCCACTCAGTGGAAGTCAACACCCAAGAGACAGTATATGTGCGCCCAGCACTTTTTTGCAGTGTTGCACGTTTTAAGCACTTTATTGATTTATTTATTTATTAGTGATGGTTTGAAAGTACACTTGTATCATTAACTTACAGTTGCTGGCTTATTTTGCACGTTGCCACCTAGCACATTATCATGCGCTTTATATGTATTTTCAGTTATGGGAGTATGAACACCACAGAGAGTTGCCTACCTACCATTTAGGTCGAGTAGGGCTCTGAACTTATCATTATTTATTTTGTTTAGCCACCGTTACTAGTGGATTATATATTGTTTTATTTTATTTTTACTTTTATACTTTTTTGGCACACAGTCACTTTTGTTATTATGCACATGTATCACTTTGTGGCTTAACATGGCTTGTAGCACTTATGATGCACTTTAGGTGATGTTATTTTATTTGTATTCCATTTCTATTTCATTCATGAATGTGTTTTAGTATTGTTTTCTGTACATACGCTTGAGAGTTGCAGCGCCACTTCATATTTTTAATATTATATCATATCGTAAACCAATAACCAGATCTATTAAGAAAATAGAGCAGGCCATCACAGGATGCTCAAAATTGAGTGACCTTCCAGAGATCCCTACCTTATGCCCAAAACTTAACCACTTCCTTACCGGGCCATTTCTGACACTCCTCTCCTACATGTAAAAATCATCATCTTTTTGCTAGAAAAATACTCAGAACCCCCAAACATTATATATGTTTTTTTAGCAGGGACTCTAGGGAATAAAATGGCAATCATTGCAACTTTTTATATCACACGATATTTGCGCAGGAATTTTTCAAACGCGTTTTTTTTGGAAAAGAAACAGTTTAGTGAATTAAAAAAATACAAAACAGTAAAGTTAGCCCAATTTTTTTGTATGTTGTAAAAGAGGATGTTACGCCGAGTAAATTGATACCCAACATGTCATGCTTTAACATTGCGAACACTCGTGGAATTGCGCCAAACTTTGGTACTTAAAAATCTCCATAGGCGACGCTTTAAAATTTTTT
>BLSH010203700.1:1045856-1059226 GCA_018402905.1 Glandirana rugosa
TCATGAAGGACCCGAAAATCTGTGGTCCGGAGCCACAGAGTCCACACGTTTCGCCGATGAACCCGGAGTCACGTGTGCAAATGATTCAAAATGTTTCAACTACAAAGTCGTAGCCGCCTACGACGAAAACCGGCGTTTCTAAACGTTCGCCGTCACATCCGAGCTGACCGCGGCGGACTCTCCCGAAAAAAACAACCCATGTCAACAATATCAACGGGGTGGGGAGAACTAACTGCGTCGAAACCCTGTAAGGGTGAACAGATTACTTCCCGACGCAGACAGTCACTTGCATTCTTATTTTCCCTAAAAAGGGGTGGGTGCTGCGTCTGTCAGTGAACTCAGAGAAAAGGATTTTACGGTAAGTTATAATAAAATCCCTTTTATTCTTACGTTCACTGACAGACGCAGCCCTTCATTAGACAAGTGGGAATGTCCCAAAGCTGCGTCAATCAAGAGGGGTGGGGCAACTATAACAACTGTACCCAACAAAAAAAGCCCTCTCAGGCGGCGCCAGTCGAGCCTACACTGCCGCTTGCAAATCTTTGCGGCCAAAAGCAGCATCCGCCGATGCTGAAACATCAACTTTGTAAAACTTAGTAAACGTGTGCACTGAGGCCCAAGTAGCCGCTTTGCACACCTGAGACACCGAGGCCTGGTGTCTAAAAGCCCAGGAAGTACTAACTGCCCTGGTGGAATGAGCCGTGACTGGAAAAGGGGAAAGAATTCACCAACTACACCTCATATGCATGAGTCACGGTCTTCCTAATCCAACGAGAAATGGTAGCGGACGAGGCTGCCATGCCTTTGCACGAACCTTCCGTCAGCACAAATAAAGAATCAGACTTCCAAAAAGAAGCTGTGGAAAACAAATACACCCTCACCACATCCAAAGAATGTAGTTCAAATTCCTTGGGATGCGATGGGTGCGGGCACAATGAGGGAAGAACAATATCCTCATTCAAATGAAAAGAAACCACCTTCGGAAGAAAAGAAGGGGAAGGTCGCAAAACCGTCTTGTCCTTATGAAGGACCAAGTAAGGTGACTTGCAGGATAACGCTGCCAACTCAGACACCCGCCTAGGGGATGTAACAGCCACCAAGAAAGCCACTTTCTGCGACAACAACTGTAAGGGAATATCCCTAATATTCTCATATGCTTCTGAAGCACAGAAAGCACCAGATTCAAATCCCACGGTACCAGAGGCGACCGTATCCAAGGAGCCACATGACGTACACCCTGTACAAAAGTACGGATCAACGAATGTGACGCCAAAGGTCATTGAAAAAGAACCATCAGGGCCAAAATCTGACCCTTAAGCGTACTTAACGCCAGGTTCTTGTCCAGTCCCTGCTGCAGAAAAGTCAGCACTCTGGACAGGACACAAGAGAGGGGGTTGCAACCCCCTGCCTCACACCAGGCAATATAGGCCTTCCAGGTCCTATGATAAATCTTACGCGAAGAACCCTTACGCGCTTTAATCATAGTAGGGATCACGGAGTCAGAGACACCCCTATCCCTCAACACCTGGGACTCAATAGCCAGGCTGTCAAAGCCAGCGAGGGTAAAGCAGGGTGCAAGATGGGTCCCTGAGACAGTAGGTCTTCGCGAAGTGGAAGACACCACCATCCGCACCACATCGGTGTACCAAGGACGCCGAGGCCAATCCGGAGCTACCAGGATTGTCGGGATTCCCTCTGCTTCTATCCTGCGTAGAACCCGCGGCAGAAGCTTCAGAGGAGGAAAGACGTACAGTAGCCGATACCGACCCCAGGGTGCTACCAGTGCGTCCGTGGCGACCGCCAACGGATCTCTTGATCTGCACACAAAGGTCCGTGCCTTGTGATTGAATCTGGAGGCCATGAGGTCCACCTCTGGCGTGCCCCACTTGAGGCAAATCTGGCGGAACCCTTCTGGATGTAGGACCATTCCCCCTGATCCAGAGTCCAGCGGCTGAGAAAGTCCGCCTGCCAGTTTTCCACACCTGGAATGTAGAGAGAGAGCTGGCACGTGAAGTTCTGCCCACCGCCCTGATGGTTCACATATGCCACAGCCGTGGCATTGTCCGACTGAACCCGGACAGGGAGGCCTCGCAGCCTTGTCTACCAACGGGATAGACAAAGTCTGATCGCTCTCAGCACCAGTACATTTATCGGAAGACAAGCTTCCTGAGCTGACCAACGGCCTTAGGCAGAAAACTGACCCAGGACCCCTCCCCAGCCCGATAGGCTGGCATCCGTTGTTACTATCGACCAATTGAGGGGAGGAAACATTTTCCTAATTTTAGGGCTGGAGCCCGAATCCACCAAACCAAGGATCCCCGGGACTGATGATCCAACCTGACCAGTCTGTCTAGGGATAGGGGAGATTTGTCCCATTGTGACAAAATCGCCTTCTGCAGGAGCAGAGTGTGACTCTGGGCGGAAGGTATCGCTTCAAAAGCCGACACCATGAGCCCCAACACTCGCATACAGAACCGTAAGGAGGACCACTGGCGTGATAACAGGGTTTGCACTGCTGCCTGAAGTGTCAGGAGCTTGTTTGGCGGTAAAAACACCCTTGCCTGCACCGTGTCCAGAATCAGACCCAGGTATTCCAGACGGCAGGATGGAGTCAACGAGGACTTCTGCAGGTTGATCAGCCAACCGAAATCTTTTAACGTGGACACCGTGATTATCACATTCTCCTCCAGAGCTGCGGCCGACTCTGCTCTCAGGAGTAAATCGTTGAGGTATGCTACCACCGCGATACCTCTCTGTCTCAACAGCGCCAGCATCGGGGCCACCACCTTGGTGAACACTCGGGGAGCCGAAGCCAAACCGAAGGGGAGAGCCATAAACTGGTAATGCAGATCCCCCACTGCAAAACGCAGGAAACGCTGGTGCCTGTGACAAACTGGAACGTAAAGATACGCGTCCTTGATATCCAGGGACGCCATGAATTCCCCTTGGTGCAGGGCAGCCACGACCAAGCGGATGGACTCCATCCTGAATCTTTTTTTCTTTACAAAGCAGTTTAGTGCCTTCAGGTCCAGAACTGGCCTGACACCGCCCTTTATGGGCACCACAAAAAGGTTTGAGTAAAACCCATGAAATCTTTCCCCCGTGGGTACCCGTAAAATCACCCCCTGTTCGGCAAGCGCCCGAACGGTGCCTAGAAGAGCCTCCCGATGCCCCTGAGGGTGTCTTAAGTTTGAAGGGAAGAACCTTTCTGGGGGTAGAGAGATTAATTTTATCCTGTACCTGGAGGACACCACCTCCAGCACCCACCGATCGGTGATGCGGGCAGTCCATCTGTCTGCGAACCCCAGTAACCGGCCCCCCACCCGAGAGTCAGGCGGGGGCAACCTATCATCCGGAGGTTGACTTATCCTTGGTTTTTTCAGACTTACGTTGCCAGGGCCTTTTACTGGGCCCAGCGGAAGCCTTACCAGACTTGAAGCCCTTACCCGCTGAGCTGGGCGCACGAAAAAACTTCTTCTGGCCTGAAGAAACAGGGCCCTGCCTACGGCGAAAATCCTGCCGTTTTGGCTCTGGAAGAAAGTACTCTTCCCTCTGGTGAAATCCATAATGATTTCATCCAACTGTGGGCCAAACAGACGCCCTCCCTGAAAGGGAAGATCCGTAAGAGCTTTCTTTGACGCCTGGTCGCCTGACCAAGAGCGGAGCCACAGCACCCGCCTGATTGCAAAAACAGACATTTTTGACAGTATGGGAAGTAGGTCCAATGCAGTATCGCATAGGTAGCGGAGACCCTCTTCCAAGTGTTGTGCCCATTGCACCTCAGCCTGCGCACACTCACAAGTCAAACCGGAGTGTAATGTGGTAGCGCACTCGAAAAGAGATTGCGCCGCCATAGCAGCCGCCAGAGCTGGCTGCATGGCTGACCCAGCCAACAAGAACAGTGCTTTAGACACTGCCTCCGTGCGGCAATCGGCCGCCTCTTTAAAAGACGGAGACTCCTCCAAGGGAATGGTCGTTGCCTTATTCAGATGGGCCACCGGTGGGTCCACTGCTGGGGAAGCCCATCTCTTAGTAAAACTATCCTCAAAGGGGTAGCGCACAGCAAAGCTTTTGGGTAAAGAAAAGGAATTTTGTTGCCGCAGCCATTCCTTGAACAGCGCTTGTTCAAAAACCTGATCATAAGGGTAGGCCCTGGGGGACCTAGGGGGCTTAAGCGACCCACAAATATATGTGGACTCATGTGACTCCCCTGCTTGGTCAAGCCGCATGGACTCGCGAATATCAGTGATCAGGGCAGCCACTATCGATTTGTCGTGCAAAGATGAAGCCCCCTGATCATCTTCACCGTCTGAGGGTATCAGTTCACCCTCTGATAGCTCCACGGGGGTTCCCGTGACCACCAAGGCGCTCTCTGGTTTCCGAATCCTCCCCCGAAGAATGACGGGGCAGGCGTTTTTTGGGGCCCCCCGGAGTCGGGTCCCCCGCCCGGGGAAAGAATTCACCAAATACATCCCTCAGCTGTTCCAAGGACACCAGGGACCCCGGCGTGGATTTTTGCTCCGCAGGTACCCCTGCCATAGCACTGCCGGCCTCTGACATCCCAGCACCCCCACTGTGTGACCACCACCTCTACCCCACCAATCAGCCAGGGAGACCTGGAAGGATTGCACCCACCGCTACCAGCACCCAGGGAGAGCCAGCTATACTTGCTGTTTTTTTATGCCTCAGCGATGTGACCGGAATGAGCAATGAAAAAAAACACTCCACTTCAAGAGCCTGCACCGCCGCATCTGTCAGCCACGCTGTCCAAGCGAAAACGGAAGTGCCTCTGCCATTTTTATCACTTCCCCGTAATACCGAGAAAAGCCACTGGGGGCCGCCAGAGGACAGGCCGAAAACCGCATGGGCTACAGACAAATGGGCGCTGCCATCAAAACATGCCGAGCTACGGCAAAATGGCGGCGAACGAATGGTGATCCACCACGAAATGGCGGTGAATAGCCTGATTACAGTGCTCAAAACGGTCAGTGCGGGGTGTGGTACCGCGCGGGGGGAGATTACAACCCCAGATGCATCCCCACTAATAAGCCCCCACCGGCCAGCTACCTCAGAAGCTGCCCAGGTGCCCCTCTCCGCGCCCCTAGGACGGAAGAGGGGTCCACTCACCGATCCGTCGGGCGCAGCGGGTAACCACCCGAAGACTTTCCTCCCCAGGGAGAAGGATGCTGCTGGCCAGGCCACTGGACAGGAACAAACCACTCACTGGGCACAAGTGGGATCAGCCACTGGCAGCCCACACAGAACGGGCCCTAAAGGCCATTGGTGTTGAAAACAAAGTGATGCAAGGATCCTACACTGGGGAGTACATTAGAGAAATGTTTCTAGACATGCTTGAAGACTGGGGAACAAAGCCCGAGTGATGCTTGTGCTTTGACACAGCAAACATGGTGAAAGCAATGAGGCTTGCTGAAGTGTCAGACCTCAGTTGCAAAGCACATACCCTGCAACTTGTGGTAAATTATGGTCTATCAAGCCAGAGAGCTTTGATTGATATAATTGGCATGCTGAAGAGGTGCGCAGGCCATTTCCACCATTCAGCCCTTGCCAAGCAGCGACTGAGGTGCATTCAGGCAGACCTTGGCCTACCCAAAAACAACTTAATTCAGGCTGTTCCAACACAATGGAACTCAACACTTCACATGCTGCAAAGAATGCAGGAACAGAAGGGAGCTCTGAACATCTATTCAGGTGAACAAGGAGGATATTGTTTTCCTACTGCTGATCAGTGGGACATTGTAGACGATATCACTGAGACCCTCCTCCCCATAGAGCAAGTGACACTAGAGGCGAGTCATGACGACTCATCTGTGTCATGTGTCACCCCATGTGCGAGAGTGCTGAAGATGCTTCTTCAAGAGAATGAAGGACCCAACACATGTGATATTAAAACATTCAAGCAGGTCATGACAGACAGCTTTGACAAATGCTTTGAGAAGCAAGAAGAGAATAAAAGTGCTGTGCTGGCATGTCTTTTGGATCCTCAACACAAGAATCATGCTTTTTCTTCTGATGATGTATTGGACAAGGGAAAACAATGGCTGACAGAAGATATTCAACACGAGGTGCAGGAGGTTCCTACAGAAAGGTCAAGTCAGGAAGAGCATGTTACTAATCTGAAGAACAGGATGCTGCAAAAACAGATAAACATCCAAAAAGACAATGGGCAGAAGACAATCTTCATTGTGGTCGAATTGATGCCATGTTCAGCGTTTTATTGGGGCCTCATGTGGAGGATTCTTCTGAATCTGCATCAATAATCAGCCTGGATGATGAACTTCATCTATATTTGAAGGAACCAGTAATTGACAGAAGTGGTGATCTTCAGTGGTGGGAAAAAAAAACGAGGCACGCTACAAAAGACTTGCCTCTCATGCTAGAAGATAACTCTTTGCTACTCCTTGCTACTGTATCAAGTGAGCGTGTTTTTAGTGAAGTGGCAGCAATATATGAAAAAAAAACCAGAACCCGTTTAATAGGTGAACATACTGAAATGTTATGCTTTCTGCACTATAATATAATATTGTTCTGGGTGTATTGAAGAAAGTGTAGTGTCCACTGTCTACAGGGTGGGCCATTTATATGGATATACCTTAATAAAATGGGAATGGTTGGTGATATTAACTTCCTGTTTGTGGCACATTAGTATATGTGAGGGGGGAAACTATTCAAGATGGGTGGTGACCATGGGGGCCATTTTGGATCGGGAGACCTTGGGGGCCATTCAACTGGCCCACGACGACCAATCTACTTTCCAGGAAACTGTTCACCTAGGAATGCTCGGACCTGACACCCATAATGTGGTGGTGCACCACATAGCAAACATAGCAAATTGTATCAAAAACGCACTGGAACTGCGTGTGGTGTGAGCTGTAATCAAAAACTGATGCGGAACGTATTTGGAGTGCATTTTTGTGGTGTGAACTGGCCCTTAACCTTCCTGGCGGTATTCCCGAGTGTGGCTCGGGGTGAATTTTCTGTACCCAGATCGGTAACCCCGAGCCACACTCGGGATTGCATCTCTGGATCCAGGCAGCGTTACTTACCTTGTCCCTTGGATCCAGCGATTTCCCCCCGCTGTGTCTGCAGGCTGTGTCTTCCGCCTGATGCCTGTGTGTGCCGGGCTCTATTCCCTGCGAGCGTTGCACGGGGGCGGAGCCTGGCGGCAAATTCAAAAAGTGAAACACACAGTAAACATACAGTACACTGTAATCTGTAAGATTACATTACTGTATCATTTCACATCCCCTTTGTCCCTAGTGCTTTGTCCAGTGCCCTGCATGCACTTTTATATTATATATGTCATTCTTTCTACCTGGAAACTTGAGAATGTCCATGGCAACCAAAAAGTGTCCCTTTACGTCAAAAGTGGTTTATGATCAGCTAGAAACCACCGATGGTAAATAAGAATCATTTGCAGAATTGAGTGATACTGATTTTTGGGGAAATTTATCATCAGACACTGAAAGTGACGACAGCGACAATTCTGCAACTGAGCAAATTTCAGTGTTTTTGGTTTAATTACATTATTGAATAAATGTTATTACTATTATATTATTATTTTTGATAATTATTTATAGTTATTTATTATACTATAATTTATGATTTCTTGTTTCAAACTTTATCATATCCAGGATGTTTACTAGACTCTTGTTTGGACAGATTTAAGCGAGTTATTCCTAAGAATTACAGGCCTACAATATATAATGCCAAATTTCCATGCAAAATAATGGTGCTGCTTTCAGCACCAAAAATCTGAAATAACCATACCGCCAGGGAGGTTAACCACTTCAATACCTGGTAGCCTTCCCGCCCAGACCAATTTTCAGCTTTCATCGCGGTCGCATTTTGAATGACAATTGCGCGGTCATGCGACGCTGCACCCAAACTAAATTTTTATAATTTTGTTCCCACAAATAGAGCTTTCTTTTGGTCATATTTGATCACCTCTGCGTTTTTTTATTTTTTGCTCTACAAATAAAAAAATACAGAAAATTTTGGGAAAAAAAAAGGTTTTTATGTTTCTGTCACAAACCTTTGTAAGTACACTTTCTCCATCACTGATAGGCTACACTGACAGGCACTGATGAGGTGGCACTGATGGGCACATATGATAAGGCACTTATATGCAGCACTGACGGGCACTGATAGGTTTTGCAGATAAAATACAGCACTGGATTAGCTCCCTTGGTTGAGAGTCTGTACATACACAATTGTAGGTGGGTGCCCACTGCAAACGTCTCTAGTTGACTGGGTGAAAAAATGTGGTGGTGGGCCCTCTTGTGCGGCCTGGGCTGCTACCTCTGGAAACGGCTGGAAGCGTTGTTTCACATTAGGATCAGAGAATAGGTACAAAGGAGCGCCAAACACTCAGTAAAAACTAGGTGGAATTTCAGTTGATTATGGCAAATGCAATATGGTGAAGCCAATGTGTTTCGAGGGATCACAGACTCCCCCTTCTCTTCAGGGCTGCTGATGCCTGATTGTAGAATCTTTCAGAGGTTTCTTGTCTATTGTGACATATGTATCTGGTATTACTGAGATCAGCTGTATGGCCTGGTATAAACTGAGCATGTTAATGTTTATGAAAATTTTAAAGATTAACCACTTCCCGCCCGTCCTATAGACAAATGACGGCCGGGTGGGAAGTGGTCAATGTTTAAAATTTTCATAAACATTAACATGTTCAGTTTATACCAGGATTTGTGTAGAAAATGGTGTTTATTTTTCAAAACTTTAAATGTACAAAATATCGGCACCTGATATCGGCTATCGGCCTGAAAAGTGGCCGAAAAATCGGTATCTTATCGGCCCTGAAAAATCAATATCGGTCGACCCCTAATTGTAACCTATTCTTTTCAGAATGTGGCACTTTATGTGTGAAGATCTTTACACAGACATTCATATACACATATTTTCACAGTGATTTTGTTCCATTTCATACAAAACAGCTTTGCCCTTCTTTTTTTACTGCTTTCATAATGCAAAAAAAAAAAAAAAAAAAAAAAAAAAAAAAAAAAGACATGGATGAAACAAACCTGATCAGGGGGGATTCTTCTGTAGTAGTGGCTGGTTAATGTCTGGTGATCTCTAGTGTCAAAAGAGCAGGCACTCAGGCACAAGAACCTGGAGAGAGAACAAAGTCAAATATTTGTGTAAAATTTACCCCATACCAAGGACGGGCACCTAAATAATTATTCACATAGCTCAGCTAAGCAGTGTCTTATGTATCTTATGGCCATCATTCCAACTTTATGATAACAGTAGAGGTTTAACCGGTTCTTGACCACGTCGCATATATTTACTGTTGCAGTGTGGCTCTATTCCGCAAACCGCTGTCTGTAAATGGCGATCACGGTCACAGCCAGGGGGCGCATTTTCGCTAGAGGACAGTTCACTCTACAGGAATAGACCAATGATTTTTGGTCTATTCCTGTTGATCGGTCCTAGCGACTGCCACTTTTTAGTCACTCGTTTGATCACCAAATTGGCGCATGAGGCACCGTGCGACCTAATCGCCTGGGCTTCCCCTAACAGCTGGTTGAATCCCGACTTAGGGGGAGAAAGCCTGCTTGAGAAGTAGTAATTTGCTTGCGGTGAAGTGGAGGGATAAAAAGAATGTTTTCATTCTTTCCTCCCTTCACAAAGACACGGCTGTCCAAATTGCAACGGTGACTGGTGTGGAGAAACCCCTGTGTGTCCACGATTATGACCAAAATATGGGAGGGGTGGACCTCAATGACCAGTTATTGGCGCTGTACTTAAGTGCCCGTAAGTCCAGATGCTGGTATAAAAAAAAAAAAAGGGGATTTTATTAAAACTTACCGTAAAATCCTTTTCTCTGAGTTCACTGACAGACGCAGCTCTTCATTTGACAAGTGGGGTTTATGCTCATCCTACCAGGAATAGACTAGGCAAATAGAAAAAAAGCAAGCTGACCCCTCCCAGGGGGCCGTCCTCACTCTGCATATAACCCCCCTGCTCTGTACAGCATATCAGTTCGCAATAAGTCATACAAACGCAACACAGAGGGGTGGGGGTGCTGTGTCTGAGTGAACTCAGAGAAAAGGATTTTACGGTAAGTTTTAATAAAATCCCTTTTTCTCTTACGTTCACTTTTCTCGGGCTCTCCTGTCCCACCGGGAAACCCGAGAATGTAGCTGGTGGTTCCGACAGCTGACCATAGAGCTGATTGAAGATTAGAATGGCTCCAATCATCTCTATGGCCTAAGATACCGGAGGCTACAAGCATTTCATCACTTCAATTTCGCCAGATCTAAACCGCGCATTTGGGGAAATTGGGGAAGCATCTTATCACACCGATTTTGGTGTGGTCAGATGCTTTAAGTGCTGACGAGAGATCTAGAGTCTAATAGACCCCAAATTAAAAAAGAAAAAAAAAATATATGCAACACTACCTATTTTTATCATAGATATTTAAATTTCCTGTGATAATAGATATAATAGAAAATAAAAAAAGAAGGTATTACCGAACGTCAGATTGAGGGCAGTAATTCTAGCAGTGGACCTGCCCTGCAGATCTAAAGCGGTAACCTGTAAAAGGCTTTTAAAGATGTATATATAGTTTGTCTCCTCTGCACGGGTATGCGTTGTTTTTAAAGCACATCATGTTTGGTGTCTATGTACTCAGCATGAGATCATATTATATATTTCACTAAATATTTGGGCAATATGGTGTGTTTTTGTGCATTGAAATTCAAAAAAGTGTTGTTTTTTTTTCACCAAAATTGCGTTTGAAAAATCACTGCACAAATACTTTGTGAAAAAAAAATTGCAACACCCACTATTTTAATCTGTGGGGCCTCCATTTTAAAAAAAGTATATGTTTGGGGGTTCAAAGTAATTTTCTAGTAAAAAAAAAATATTTTTTCACGTGAACAAAAATTGTAAGAAAAAGACATGGTGGGTGATATGTGGCATAGGTTTCTAATGTTGGGCATAAAATGCCAGGACAGTTCAACCCCCCCCCCACCCCAAATGACCCCATTTTGAAAGTAGATATTTGCTGAGAGGCATGTGGATTCCCTGGAATATTTTATTCTTTGTTGCAAATGATTGAAGTATGACAAAAAAAAAAAAAAAAAAAAAGTTACACAAAGTTTTCACTAAATTATATATTGCTCACACATGCCATGGGTATGTGTGGCATTACACCACAAAATACATTCTGCTGCTTCTCTTGAGTACAGGGATACTCCATGTGTGAGGCTTTTTGTGAGTCTATCCGCATACGGGACCCCAAAAAACAGAAGCAGTTTCAGAGGAGGAAAGGCATAGAGGAGTCCATACCAAGCCCACGGAGCTACAAGGGCATCCGCCACGTCCGCTAGGGGGTCCCTTGTCCTGTTCACGAAGGTCCGTACCTTCCAATTGAGACGGGTCGCTAGTAAGTCCATGTCTGGGACACCCCATCTCAGACAAATCTGATGAAAATATCCAGGTGCAGGGACCACTCTCCCTGGTCCGGGCGCTGACGACTGAGATAGTCCGCCTGCCAATTTTCTGCCCACCGCAGGATGGGAGCTACCTCCGAGGCTGCAGCCGAGCTTCTCGTCCCGCCCTGGAGGTTCACGTATGCCACGGCCGTGGCATTGTCCGACTGAATCCGGACAGCGCACCCGTGTAGTTTTGACGTCCAATGGGAAAGGCAGCACCAAATCGCCCGCAATTCCAGGACATTGATCGGGAGACGAGACTCCCCAATCAGGCTGGCGTCCGTCATGATCACTGTCCAGTGAAGGGGGGGGGGGGGGGGAGTTCCCCGACTGAAGAGCCGGGGACTGTAGCCACCAGAGCAGCGAGGCACTTACTTGGTGATCCATCCTGATCACCTGATCCAGGAAAGATCCCATCTCAGGAGAATCTCCCGTTGCAGAACCCGGGTGTGGTACTGAGCGTAATGGACCGCCTCGAAGGAGGCCACCATGAGGCCCAGGACCCGCATGCAAAACCGGAGTGAGGCTCATTTCTGGGACAGCACGAACCAAACCGCCGACTGAAGCGCCAGCCACTTGGTTGGCGGAAGGAAAACCTTCGCCTGGGCTGCATCCAGGATCAGCCCCAGATATTCCAGGCAGACGGAATCGGAACCGACTTCGGGAGGTTGATCACCTATCCGAACTCCTGCAGAGTGTGCAGGGTGATCGTCACATTGTCCCTGAGCGCTGGAGCCGACTCTGCTTGCAGGAGAAGTTCATCCAAATACGCCACCACTGCGATGCCCCTCTGCCTCAGCAGAGCCAGAACCGGGGCCAGCAGTTTGGTGAAAACCCGAGGCACCGATGCCAGGCCAAACAGGAGGGCCACAAATTGGTAGTGATCCTCCCCAACCACAAAGCGCAGGAAGCGCTGGGTGCAGATGGGAACGTGCAGGTACGCATCTTTGCTGTCGAGGGAGGCCAGGAAATCGCCCTGCTGCAGGGCTGCTACAAGAAAATGGCGGCCGGGTGCCGGAAAAATGGCAGCCGACGATCCAGAGGCAAGAGGAGGGGGGCAGGGGGTGAGGCGGAGGGGGACCAGCTAGGGCCCATACACCCAGGGAGCCCCGGTGAGGGGGAGGGGCACAAGAGAGGAAAGGGGGGGGGAAGACTACCCACTACGCTCACCCCGCCATCTTCCCCCCGGGCCCCCGAAGGGGAGGGGTGGTGTACTTACCCCATCTAGTCGGGCGGTGCGGGGGATGCCACCCGAGACAGCTTACACTCTCCCGGCTAGGCCGGAGGGAGCTGTCAGCCCTGGGCGCACAGCGTGCGATGGTGGGGCGTTTAACCCGCAGGGTCACGCCGTCCGGTCGGGGCTTGTCGCGGTCAACCCAGCGCGAAGCATCCGGTCTAATGCGTGATGGCCGGCTGGGGAGACTACCTGGATCCAAGAACCAGCTTGTCACCCAGCTCGGCTGCTTGAATGTAGTCTTCATCTGTGAGGCTGCCCCAGGACAGTCGAAGTGGACCAGAGAGGTACCACAGATCCCAACAGGGAGCCTAGGTCTAACTGCTTGCACTAGGCAAAAAAAACGGAGCTAGCAGCAGCTGGGTGTGGGGTTATCTGCCGGTGGGGACTGCCCCCTGGGAGGGGCTGTGTCTGTTACTGTTCTTTTTGCTGTTAGAGCTGCCTGTTCTGCCTAGTAAACTCCTGAAGAGGGCAGTATAACCCACTTAGTCCTAAGAATCGCTGTGCCTGTCGACAAATGAAAGAGAAAAAAAAAATGTAATTTCCCCTAAACTTGTGGCAAAATATAAAATATTCTATGGACTCAACATGCCTCTCAGCAAATAGCTTGGGGTGTCTACTTTCTAAAACAGGGTAATTTTGGGGGGGGGGGGGGGGGGGGG
>BLSH010203700.1:1070150-1084007 GCA_018402905.1 Glandirana rugosa
TCATCTAAAATGTGTCGTAGGGTAGAAAAAACCTTAACTCCAACATGTAGGTTCCGTATTGAAGAGGCAACCCGTTCCAGGAGTAGTAAAAAATAAAAAAAAAATAAAAGTTCACAGTGTAGAGGCGTCGAGCCAAAAAAGATGGGATGCTGTGTAAAATCTACTTTAAAAAATAAAAAAACAATGCAAGGATTTGCAAATTTAATAAAACAGTGTCCCAAATTTTTTGGCATTGGGGTTGTACGATAAAGACATGTGGTTTAGCCATTAAAATTTTTCTTATTAATTATTTATGGGCCACCTAACTGGGCGTGTCCTTTGCCTGCTAAAGGGTGTCCTGGTGATGGGAAAAAAAAAATCTTTCTTAAAAACAAATTCTTGCTTCTATTTTTATTCATGCGTTGTGTTTGCCAGAAGGCAAAGTACATGTACTACTCTATTCCATCTTTCTATGAGCTGTCTAAAGCTAGTTGTGAGGTCATCCATTCCCATTACTCAACGGCCATCCAACGCCGCAGCTAGCAAGGAGATGAATTATTTGACAAATTGCACTTTTAACCATCTACTAAGCAGGGAAGCGGCAAAAATATGAAAATAAAAACAGTTTTAGTTTGCTTATATGCACCTTATTTTGTATAATAAAGTACGGTAATTCCACATTTTTCCCTTCCATTCGTTTCTGTCCTATTTTTCCTGAACACAAGGACCCCAAATATTTGTAGATTTTGATACATAAATCCGCACTGCATGGTCGATAAACAAGTGCATATACTTTACATGTTTGAATACACTGTATAAGGTACTTTCCAGTACAATGCTTGTAATTTACTGACCAACCTGTAAGGATATTAACATATAGCAGGGGTTTTGTGAACAGTTTACAAATACTGTAGCTGCTGACTTTTAATATAAGGACACTTACCTGTCCAGGGATCCCGCGATGTTGGCACGCCAAGCATTTGTAGTAAGGGAAACAGGAAGTGAAGCCTTGCAGCTTCGCAGCCTGTTTCCTACTGTCCAATCACAGCCAGTCACATGTAAACAATGATGTTCCGGTAATCAGCGCTCCTTGCCTCACACTGACAAGAGTGTGTGGCGAGGAGAACCGATCAGCGGCATCTCCTCACAGAGGACATCTAGGGATGTAATCAGGGCACTGATCATCAGTGCCCTGATTACTATGGACTACCAGTGCCAGCAACTAGTGCCCACCCCAGTGCCAGCAATAAGTGCCCACCAGTGCCAGTCAGTACCCGCAAGTCCCCGACAGTGCCAGCAGTCAGTGCCCACAAGTGCCCAGCAGTGGCACCAATCAGTGCCCATTAGTGATGCCAGTCAGTGCTGGCTATTAGTGCCGCCCATCAATGCCAATCTGTGCCCACCAGTGCCACCTATCGGGGCCGCCAGTGCCACCTATCAGTGCCCATAAGTGAGGCATATTAGTGCCTCCTCATCAGTGCCACCTAATCAGTGCTTATCAGTGCCACCTCATCAATGCAGCCCATCAGTGCCGCCTCATCAGCACACATGAGTGAAGGAAAAAAAATTACAAAATTTACTGACAAAAACTAAGAAAAACTTATTTGTTTCAAAATTGAGGCTTTTTTTTTTTTTTTTTTAGTAAAAAATAAAAAACCCAGCAGTGATTAAATACCACCCAAAGAAAGCTCTATTTGTGTGAAGAAAATGATAAAAATTACAAATGGGTACAGTGTAGCATGACCGTGCAATTGTCATTCAAAATGTGACAGTGCTGAGGGCTGAAAAATGGCCTGGGCAGGAAGGGGGTGACAGTGCCCAGTATTGAGGTGGTTAAAGCGGTTGTATCGTCATTTTCCCTTTTTTTTTTTCCCCATTCGAAGGCTCCATGCACACTGAAGCTGATAAACAATCGTTTTGGGGTTTTTTTTTTTTTTTTTTTTTTTTTAACAGCCCATAGACTCCCCTTGTTATCTGGTGTCCACACATGGATGTTTATTATCGTTTATCAGCAGTGGCGTTTATGGGCTGTTGTCCGAACGTCCTTAAATTGCGTTTAAGAGTCGTTCTTCTGACCACAAAAAACGTTGGAAGCTTAAAAACGACTACAAACACGCTCATACACACTGACGCCCATAAACGCTGACATTCAAAAAACCGCTGATAAAAGCTGAAAAACTCACTACAAAGTTACTGATGTTTTTAGAAAGTTTTTTTTAATGTCCTGTGTACATGGAGCCGAAATGTTCCAGCAATAACATTACATTGCGCTGTATGTCAGCGCTCCTACCTGCTTCCTTTTGTAGTTATCACTGTATATTTGTGCTGTGACGTCGTCCGCGCCTACACCTTCATTTTCCGGCAGGCCTGGACTCCGCCAGAAAAATGCAGGGTGTATGCCGGGGCGGCGTCATTTCCTATTGCTGACGTCAGCCCCGGTGTAGCGTCATTTTTTGATAACCCCACAAAACTGGATATCGGAAGTGACGTTCCGTTGCCGCCATATTGCTACACCCGCACTAGTGTATACTAAGGATACAGAGAAGGGAGCAAGCGGACATCTTTTTACACCCGCCGGAGTTTTTAATCTCACAGTTATTTTGAACAGTAAACTGAGCTTACATACTGAAACACAGGATATAGAAATACGTGACACTGTCTTGATGTTACATTTTAAAAGCAGCGGTGTTGGGTGACATTTGCAAAGCTGTGAGATTGCCAGGCTTGCCGCTGCTTTTAAAATGTAACATCAAAACCATATCACGTATTTCTATATCCTGTGTTTCAGTATGTAAGCTCAGTTTACTGTTCAAAATAACTGTGAAATTAAAAACGCTGATGGGTGTAAAAAGATGTCCGCTTGCCGCCTTCTCTCTGTATCCTTAGTATAGACTAGTGCGGGTGTACCAATATGGCAGTCACGGAACGTCACCCCCGGTATCCACTTTTGTGGGGTTAACAATAAATGACGCTACACCGGCATCCCGCAATACTACATTGCTGAGAGGAGGGCTGCATACAAGTCACGTGCGACGTGCATAATGCGCGGGATTACAGAGCGCATAACAAGTGAGGGAGGAAATACTAAACAGTAGCAGACACGGAAGCCCGCAATTAAGCGCTTCCCGACCGCCTTGCGACTATTGTCGGCGGCAATGTGGCAGTGTCACGCGAATCGCCAACTATAACCGGCGATTGCGGGCGCGTGCTCACTGTGTAGCGGGGGAGCCAGGGAGTGGGTAGGGCGGACTCGATCGCTCCCCCGCAGTGAAAGAACGGAGGTCTCTGTATATGGGAGCCATGATCACTCTCCTCCCCCAGTCAGCCCAGCCCCCATACAGTTAGAAATACAAAGTAGGGAACACATTTAACCCTTTGATCGCCTTCTAGCGTTAACCCCTTCCCTTCCAGTGACATTTTTTTTGGATATGTATTTCAGCAAACAGTAAAAAATATTGGATTTTTTGCAAAATTGTCGCTCTTTGTTTGTTTATAGCGGCGATCAGAAATGAGGCAGAGGTGATCAAATACCACCAAAAGAAAGCTCTATTTGTGGGAAAAAAGGGACGCAAATTTCGTTTGGGTACAACGTTGCATGACCGCGCAATTGTCCGTTAAATCGACGCAGTGCCAAATCGCAAAAAGTGCTCTGGTCCTAATGTGGGAAATGCTTCAGGAGCTGAAATGGTTAAAATGACGGCGCAGGAAAGGGGTCCGGGACGCTGAGAAAAAGAACTTTACACAAAGTAAGAAGCATTTTACAGTGCTCTCATTGCACTAGTTCACATTAGAATACCTGATTATATTAATAAAATGTGCCAAGATAGGGTGACCAGACAACCCCATTTTTCAGGGACAGTCCCTGGATTGGGGACACTGTCCCCGGACCAAGTCTGTCCTCCCCAGATAAGGTTGGCACCTGTCCAGTATTGCCCTGGACAGTCCAGAGGGTGCCTCTCTCACCCCCCGCTGCCACCTTGATGATCTCCTTTGCAGTCATTGGTTGCTGTCCAAGCTCAGCTCTCACACTTCTCTCCTTGGTTGCAGTAGCTCTCGGGTCCTGCTGGTAAGCCAATCTGAATCAAGGTTTCTAAGGGTCGGGGCACTGATATAAAGGGACTTATGAGCTAATGGGGGTCTCTAAGAGGGGGTAATGACTGCTGATCTAATGGTTGGTGATCAACCGTTAGATAAGCAGCACCCCCCTTAGAGACCCCCATTAGCTCACAGTCCCCTTATATCAGTGTCCCCCTTCCTTATCAGTAATGCCTGTCAGTGCCACCTATCAGTGCCCAACATTACCACCTATCAGTGCCCATCATTGCCACATACCAGTACACCCTCATCAGCGCACATCACTGAAGGAGAAAAAATATTATTTATTTTTTCCAATTATTATTTTTTTTTTTCGTTTATTGAAAATATGCTTATAAAATAGTTCACCATTGGAAAATAAAAAAAATGTCTCCGGATTTCATTTTAAAAATCTGGTAACCTTATGCTAAGAATAAAAGTTTTGGGAGAGGATACTAGAAACATAGAGCAGAATGAAGTGTCAGTTGTACATCTTCCTGCGGTAGTAAGAATGCGATAGCAGCCAATAAAAGAGAAGTGTGATAGAGCAGTTACTATGGGAACAACAGACACAGAACTCAGACATGCCCAGGCTCGCCCCCTTCGCTTCCATTCCAATCCCCCATTTTCCGCCTCTCACCTGCTGCCCTTCTGTTATCTGTCACACTAGAGGGCCGCCGTGCTACATCACTGACACGGAAGACTACGTTATCACTGAGCGCCAACGCCCACCTGGCCCGCCAACCTTTGCCCTCCTGACGTCCCCCGTGCGACGCCCTGCTCGGCCACTTTTGAAAATCCTGAGCTACCATAAAATGGAACTTGTTGTAACAGGCTATGGTGACTGGGCGCACAGGTTTCACAACATCTGATGTATAACCAGTGCATTCTTTATTGGCTGCCAACACGATGTGCGATAGTATCATTGATATTGGAAGTATCCATTAACCAAGATGGCGGCGCAGAGTGAATCACGTGGCCCGGGTGGCAGCTAAGCCTTAGTGACGTTTGGGTCCGGATCCCGGAAGAGCAGCGGGACGTGATATCGGGGCGAGATACAGCGCGATGGGATGAGAGGACGCCGCAGAGCCGACCCTTCATGTCACGTGAGCTGATCCGGGTGGGAAGAGGGGTAAGCTGGGGTCACCGGACAATGGTGGGGGCACACTGATCACCCACCAGCTGTGCCATGAGTAGGCTGCTCCGTGATGGGTAATCCTATGTGTTTGCATGGGCCTCCGTCTGCTGAATGCTGAGGATGACATTGGGCTCATGCTTTGTCATTTTCATACAGTGTGCTTTGTGCCATGGTGTATGCAGGATCTCTGCTAATGCTCCATTTGCAAGAGATCAATGGACAGGTTTCGAAATAACCTCAGAAGCTTTCTTTATACCAAAACATGCAAGCTGTTTGCTTCCAGAGGTGATGGTCTGTACTAGCTGCAGGCGATTGCTCCATGTGTGTGTGAATTGCTGTGGCTGCTGTCAGCCAGTCATTGCTTTTTGCCCACAACTATCCATGTCCACCTGCACATCCAACCTCAGCAATATGTGGGATTGTTTGCCAAAGCTGGATTATAATGTGTGAATGAGGCCCAAAGTCTCTTTAACGCCGGCGGTCTGATCAGGTCCACCTAACAGTTTTTAAGGCAGACCCGATCAGGCGTACATCCAGGCAACGCTGTATCTTGGCCTAGGCCAACAAGGCCCAGGCCTAGGGCAGCACTTTGCAAGGGGGCAGCAGGAAAAGAGTCCCCGCCGGCTTGCACTTTTAGTGCTGCCAGTATGATAATACAGGCAGGGCCGCCATCAGAGGGGGGCAGCCCATACATATGTAGGGGTCCAGGCGTCCCAAAGGGCCCAGGCGGCAGACCCCAAACAATGAGTCGTTTTGCGGGCAGCCGGCGTTCCGCAACTGTTGGGGGGGGGGCGGACATGGGTTTAGTCAGGCCTAGGGCAGCACAACACCTAAATACACCACTGCATCCAGGTCTGAAATAAAATTCACAAGGTCTGTGTCTATTTTTTTTGTTTTAGACCTAAACATGACAGATCAAAGGCTATCGGATGTAACCTGTCTGCAAGTGCACCCAAAGATCTGATATGGGTCTGGAAAGCGCGGTCTTTTAGAAATGGAACTTAAAGCGGAGTTCCACCCAGATAAAAGTCAGCAGCTACAAAAAGCGTAGCTGCTGACTGTTAACAATCAGACACTCACCTGTCCCACAGTCCAGCGATGCGGTCACCCGAGGGCTCGCTCTTCTCCCCCTCCCCTCGGTGGTGCTGGCATCACAAGTGTGGGCACCCAGCTTTGGCTTCGAAGCTGGGCGCATACTGCGCTTGCGCAAGTCATGCTGCGCCTCGTGAATGGCCGGCGTATCTTCTGGGACCTGTGACGTGTACCAGAAGATTGCAGAGAGGGAGGGGGGAAGGGGAACTTCCTTCCGGAGCCGCAGCTCCAGGGGAGGAAGTGGACCTGGGACCCTGTGAAAACAATGCCCCCCCCCCCCCCCCAAAAAGACATGCCAATTGTGGCATGTCGGGGGGGTCACCTTCCTTTAAAGCGGAAGTTCGACTTTTGGGTGGAACTCAGCTTTAAAGGGGTTGTAATCTCTCAAGGTTTTTCAGCTTAAAGAGGACGTAAACCCAGATGGAGTTTACTTCCTCTACATTCCCCTGTAAGGTAGAAACATAATGGGCTACTATGCATCGCGTAGTAGCCCATTATGTTCCACTTGCGTGGGACGTCCAGCGCTGTCCCCTGTGCTGGCGGCATCAGTCTTCAGCACCTCTTCCTTCCAGGGCACGGAGGCCATTTCTTCACTGCGCATGTGCCGAAATGACGTCGGCACAGCTAGTACACTGCATATCTCCTGAACAGGTTTAGGAGATATACAGGGTACCTACTGGTAAGCCTATAATAAATAGGCTTACCTGTAGGTTAAGGTGGTTGTCACGGGTTGCATTCTATGCAAAAGGGCCGGTTCACACTGCTGTGAACATGGAGATCGCATATGATTCGCACTGCACTGCAGCAATGTAAAAACCTGCACCATAGGGCCAGTTCACACTGCAATGATGCGGGAACCCTGCAAATCCACTGCAGTTTCCACATCGCATGTGTCCCGGCAGCAGTTTACACTGCCATATGCGAACTGTGGGGAGTGTCAATATAATGTTTGACACCCCCAAATCAGTTTGCATACCGCAGTGCAAAGAGCAAACTCGCACAGGAATGGGATTACATGGTGTGAACCACCATGCGATCCGATTCTGACCCTGTGAATAAAAAGGGTGCGGTGCTTCTTACGTGGCGTCCCCACCCCATAACCCATCTTTTTCTTTCAACTTTCCTCTTATTCTACACTTTCAAGCTTAATATAAAACAGAGAAGGCTTCGTACGGTTAAACTGTTTGGTTTATGTTCAGTTGGTATGTAATAAGCGATCATTCTAAAACGAAAACTGTTGTGACAACGCCTGGGGGCGATGATGGCTTCATCTGACTCATGAATATTGACAGGGAGATCACCTCTTATGCCTTCAAATGCCAGGGGGACTGACATACGATCCCCACCGGACACCGTGTGTTCCCATTGGGGTGCCCGGTGGGCGGAGGCGATTCCTGTCTGTGTCAATGGGCACAGCATCAGGACTCGGGAGCGCGCCTGCATGAATGCCCCGAGGGAGAACGGCTCTCCAACAGGGCACTCCAGCTGATCACAGATCGGGGTAAAGAGCCAGTCACAGCATCGATTTACCTTGTGATCAGCTATGTCCAATCACAGCTGATCATGATGTTAACACACTTTTCTATTATAACTAATCATAACACACAGTGTAAGTGTATTATAAAATCGAAACTTGTAAATACCGTTTTAGAGCGATCTTCAGGCCGGTCACGTTACTCCGGGCCGGTCTGCTACTCCGATCCCCGGGCTACAGCAGGAGGGACCAAGATCTCTCTCTGACGTTAGCCGGGAAGGTCACATGGCCGCTCAGCCCCTCCACTGTAGCTCGGGGATCAGATTACGAGACCGGCGGGGAGTCACGTGACCGGCATGATGATCGCTCTAAAACTATTTACAAGCTCCACTTTTATAAAACACTGTGTTATGATTAGTTATAATAGAGGGGCTGGCAGTGATAATTTCTGATACCGTATATACTCGTGTATAAGTCGAGTTTTTAAGCACATTTTTTTTGTGCTGAAAAAGGCCCCCCTCGGCTTATACTCGAGTCAGTGTCCCGCAGCCTCTGTGGGTGGTCTGAAAAGATGAGTAGATTTACATTGCACAGAGCGCGCTGCTTCAAAGAGCCGCTCTGTGCATGAAACTGTGACCTAATTACACTGGAATGCAGAGAGAGCTGTCAGATTTTCAACTTGATATCGGGAGGTGGGCGAGACACGTGGTGTTAGCTGTTAAGTCCCGCCCATCTCCGATCTCTGTGAAGATCTGACAGCTCTCTCTCTGCATTCCAGTGTAATTAGGTCACAGTTTCATGCACAGAGCAGCTCTTAGAAGCAGCACGCTCTGTGCATTGGGAATCTACCGTACTCCTCTCTTCTGCCAGTCAGTACCATCCAGTGCCAATCAGTGCCACCTGCCAGTACCATCCAGGCAGGTGGTAATGGCTCCATGTCCCTGTGTTCTGGCTCCATGTCCCTGTGTAATGGCTCCATGTCCCTGTGTTTTGGCTGCTGCATTTCCCACCCTAGGCTTATACTTGAGTCAATAACTTTTTTCCCAGTTATTTGTGGTAAAATTAGGTGCCTTGGCTTATATTCAGGTTGGCTTATACTCAAATATATGCAGTATGTTATTTTGGCTCATCGTGGAGGGGGGCACGGGCAGAGACAGGGACACAGACAGGGAGCTGACAGGCAGATGTGAGGGACACATAGGAGGGCTGCGGATGACGGAGGGACATAAGCTGACCACTTTAGTCAGGAGGGCTCAGCAGCCATGATTACCGTGGTCAGCACAGAGAGGGAGACACTGGAAGTGCCAGGATCAGCAAGGTCAGAATAGACTGCACAAGCACTGTGCTGTTTAATCTGCTTTAAGGGAACAGGATCTCTTCCTTAGCCTGGGCAGGAAAGGGGTAAAGTGCCTGGTAGGCAAGTGGTTGAGGGCATAATCCACCATAAAAAAAAAAAAAAAAAAAAAAGATTACACTAATTTAAAAAAAAATTGCTTTGCAGTGTGCAAAGTATTGTAAGCATGATCAGTGCATCACTCGTGCAGTGTGCAGGCTTCTGCAGACTATTCCTCCAGCCCAAGAAAGGTTGGACTTTCTGTTATGGGGTTGAAGGACCTCTCAGTGGATTACGTTAGCAATGTGTGTCACCACATTGTACTCCCATGAGTGCTACAACTCCATCTGCCGCCATGGTGGGAGAGTGGGTTTGTAGTCTTGCCATTCACAGATTCCTGTGAATGAATGAGATGTGCAGAGCCTGCACAGTCAAACTGAATTAAAAAATAAATAAATAAAAGAACAGCATGCTATAGGGTGATGAATATGGTGGCTCAGGTTGAGGAGGGGTCGGTTTGACAGGGAGCTGGGGAACGTTGCCACGTTTCATGTCACACCCTAACTATGGGTGGAATAGGAGCTGTTAGTAGATCTGCATTATAGGGAATTTGTATTCATGTTAGTTTGCCTTAGATAAGACCATGAATCCTATTCTATTTCCTTTTCATTGATCGTTCTTAATTTATGCAGCAGGTGGTACAGTTGTCAGACATTCTTTGGTTGAAGCATCCCTTGTAGCCCTTTTAATTATTTAGCAAATGTAATCCATCGCCAAAGCTCTGGAGATCACCAGCTTGCTACAGACCGACATCTAGTGGGTCATTTTCAGTTCAACACGTGTTTTAATATTTTAGACTTTAAAGTATAACTAAAGGCAAATTTTATTTTTTTTAATGTTTTGGATAGAGGGGAGATGGATTAGAACCCCTGTCAGTTTTTATTGCTATCTGTAACCTTGTTGGGGAGATTTGCTCTCTCTACTTGTCTTGTTTACCATTATGAGTGAAAGTAAAAGAAAATCTTAAAGGAGTTAGGCTTTTCACCTTAATGCATTCTATGCGATGCTGCAGCCCCCCAGAGCCCCCCTTTTACTTACCTGAAGCCGTTCTTTCCATCGATGGGGACGAGCACACCCGCTCCAGCCTGTGTCTTGGGTCCTGATTGGATAGATTGATAGCAGCGCATCCATTTGCTCCCGCTGCTGTCAATCAAATCCAATGATGCAGGGCCGAGTCTTGCTGTCTGTGTCAATGGACGCAGCAGCAGGACACGTGAGCGCGCCCGCACGAGTGTCTCCAGGGAAATCGCTTCTCGATGGGGGGGGGGGGGGCCAGGAACGCCACTGAGGGACCCCAGAAGTGGAGGATCGGGGCCACTCTGTACAAAACCCTTGCACAGAGGAGGTAAGTATGACTTGTTTGTTATTTAAAAAAAAAAAAACGAGAATTTGCAACCCCTTTCAATTTTGGGCTGTCCCCAGAAAGGTCATAGAGGGGAAATCCCAATGGGGACCCACTAGTTCTAATGACCTGGGGGTCCCCGAAGAGGTTTTCTTAACCACTTGCCGATCGGCATCTGACGGCGGCAAAGTGGCTCGTTCCCGCAAATCGCTGTCATACGACGGCGGCTGCGGGAACGAGTTTAGTGAGCACGCGCGCGCCGCCGGAGGCGCGCCCGCGCGCTCACTGTGTCCAGGGGGGGCCAGGGAGCGGGTGTGGCGGCTTCGATTGCCGCCGGCTACCCGCGATGGCCCCCCCGGAGCGAGTGAGCGGAGGTCCGTGTATGTAAACACGGACCTCCGCTCTGTGTGAGGGGGAAGGGCTGTGATCACAGCCTTCCTTTATGTGAAGGCTGTGACCACTTCCCTTCCCCAGCTAGGCAGTCCCCCATACAGTTAGAACACGCCCAGGGAACATAGTTAACCCTTAGCGCGCCCCCCGCAGGTTAACCCCTTCACTGCCAATGGCATTTACACAGTAATCAGTGCATTTTTATAGCACTGATCGCTGTATAAATGCCAATGGTCCCAAAAAAGTGTCAAAATGGTCCGACATGTCCGCTGAAATATCGCAGATCGCCGCCATTTTTAGTAAAAAATAAAAAAAAATTAAAAACCCCCAAAAATGAATTCTCATCATCCGTAAACGCGACCACTTTTGCCCAAACCAATCAATAAACGCCGATTGCGATTTTTTTAAATCGCAAATATGAGGAAGAATATAAATCGGCCAAAAACGGTGAAAAAAAATGTTTTTTTATATTTTTTTTTTGGATTTGTATTTTAGGAAAAAGTAAGAAATTTGGGGTTTTTTGCAAAATTGACGCTCTTCTTTTGTTTATAGCGGCGATCAGAAATGACGCAGCGGTGATCAAATACCACCAAAAGAAAGCTCTATTTGTGGGAAAAAATGGACGCAAATTTTGTTTGGGTCCAACGTCGTACGACCGCGCAATTGTCAGTTAAAGCGACGCAGCGCCGAATCGCAAAAAGGGCTCCGGTCCTAAAGGGGGAAATACTTCCGGGGCTGAAGTGGTTAATTAGCAGGTATTTCCTCATACTTCCTCTTTGGCTATGGGACAGGATGTGAAGGTAAATCTCCCTGATGGGAGAAAGATGGCACAAATACATTTTACAGGGGTTATAACCCTCCCTTATTCTATTCAAAATGGGGGGGAAAAGTTTTGCTTATAGTTTTTCTTTAATGCAAAAGCTAAGGCATCAGAATGAAGGCAGCTCAATAAAGAAAACTGCAGGGCCATATTAATTTAATTCTCCACTAGGACAACTGTCTTGGGCTACACTTGACTTGACTGTCCAGCCCCAGTATCACACTAATAAGTTCAGTTGTCCTAGCCATAGAAGGCACGCTAAGGCTGGAGGTGGAGATGCTGGTATAGACAGATTGCTCACTTTGTTTCACTATGCCTAGATCCAGTGTCTAGTAGGGAACCTCTGCCTTTCATGTTCCTTAGAGATATATGGAGCCAAAGTGGATGACAAAATGGTATGTACATACAAGGCCATCCACAACATCGCCCCCAGCTACATCAGCAACCTCATCTGCAGATATTGCCCAAATCGTCCCCTCCACTCCTCCCAGGACCTCCTGCTCTCTATCTCCCTTATTACCTCCTCCCATGCTCGCCTTCAGGACTTCTTCAGAGCCTCTCCCATCCTCTAGAACTCCCTGCCCCAGTATGTCCTATCAGCCCCAACCTTGTCCACCTTTAGGAGACGCCTGAAAACTCATTTATTCAGGTTAGCCTATCCCTCACCCACCTAAGAACTGCACCTGAGCCACCCCCATCAACCCATCCCCGTAGCTATTACTGTTTGGACCACCACCCCCCTACATTTAGAATGTAAGCTCTACGAGCAAGACCCTCTTGTCCCTTCTGTATTGTAATTGTACTGCCCCCCACTACATTGTAAAGCTCTGTGTAAACTGTTGGCACTATATAAATTGTGTACAATAATAATAAAAATAATGTACATGGTACACTATTCCACCAGTAAAAATGGACGAACTGCAGGCACAGCAACAGTTATGACCCAGTCAGACTGCACTGACATGCAAGGCCTCAAATTGTAACCTGTTATTATACATATTTTAGATTGTAAGCTCTACTGCGCTATATAAAATCTGTATAATACATCGGAATGTGTTACTGACAGTGACACAATGTGCGGGTGGCTTTGTCCTGTGCAGGGGTTTAACATACATTGCAAAAATCCAGCCCTTGTTACATGTAATAAAATCCTTCATATAGGGCCATCCCTCTGAAAAAAGATCTATGGTCGATCAGAGAGTATAGATGTGTACTATGCTGTCATATCACTTCTTTTAAAATCAACCCCTTTAGTGCCTAATATAGCAGGAATGTTGACCGCTAAGCGGGTAGGTATGATGACATTGATTAGAGGCAAGGATTTTCTAGAGATGGAAAAACAAATTGCCATGGCTTCCACTTTAAGATACTTGTTGAGTATTTAAACTGCACTGTATCTGGGCACCACAAACCAAGAATGCTATAGAATTAATTTTTAATATGCAAAGCAAACTCCATCCATCCATGTCCTCATACTTTATGCTGCTGAGAACTAATTTTGAAAAGCCCCCTAGCATTTCTGGCAGCGGCCATCTTGAATATTGGCAGATGATTCATATAGCATTTACTTCCTGGAATCCATCTGTCGTTAGCGGAATTTCAGTCATTTTTTCAACTGTGCATCCATTAAATCCTCTGCCCTTGTTGTTTTAATTTTGGATAGTAAAATGTTTTGTTTCTGCCAGTAAATGCCTTATACAGCCCACTTCCTCTTTTTTTGTCTGGAAAAAAGCCTAGGCTTATGACATATTTATTTCATGAGAGGGGGTGAGTCATGAGAGGGCCAATGAGAGCTGCAGGGCTTGAGGTGTGCCTGTGTAAATCCAGGAAGTGAACAGGCAGCAGCTTCAGCTGCCCACAGTTAAAATGATTGCAGCCAGACTCAGTGGAGGGAGATTTCTGCAGCATATTTGGCAAGTACAGAATCACAGTATATAAAATGAATATGCAAAGTGGTTGGAGGGAAGCTTCAGAATGGCAAAGATGTTTTTATTACAAATTATGGGAGCAGACCGAAGTTCCTCTTTAGCTCAGTCATGGACTGAGCTGAGAACCCTCCCTCCCTTCCTGAAGACTCCTGGCATGTATGACATTATTTGCCTAGGCATGGTAAACAAGAAGTAACTGAAGAAATGCAAAAAAAAAAAAAAAAAAC
>BLSH010203700.1:1084017-1095543 GCA_018402905.1 Glandirana rugosa
CTTTTCCACCATTGAGATGGTTCCTCTGTCGCAGAGATTTCACCTTGAAGTGGGAGAGTTAGGTGTGCATGACAAAGATTAGGAATACGACGATATCGTAATCATTAATCTATCGTTTCATATAGTATAAATGACCAAAATTTGATGACATTATTTGCCTGGTAAACAAGAAGTAACTGAAGAAATGCAAAAAAAAATACGTTTAAAACCAGTAAATATGATATACTTTGCTATCTAATTACTAATGCTATAGCAACATAAGGATTAGAAACAGTACATGTGGATTGAGAGGGTGAAGTTCCACTTTAACCACTTCAGCCCCGGAAGGATTGCCCCCTTCCTGACCAGAGCCCTTTTTGCGATTCGGCACTGCGTCGCTTTAACTGAAAATTGCGCGGTCATGCGACGTTGTACCCAAACAAAATTTGCGTCCTTTTTTTCCCACAAATAGAGCTTTCTTTTGGTGGTATTTGATCACCGCTGCGTCATTTCTGATCGCCGCTATAAACAAAAGAAGAGCGACAATTTTGCAAAAAAAACAAATTTTCTTACTTTTTGCTAAAATACAAATCCAAAAAAAATATAAAAAAACATTTTTTTTCATCGGTTTTGGCCAATTTATATTCTTCCTCATATTTGTGATAAAAAAAATCGCAATCGGCGTTTATTGATTGGTTTGCGCAAAAGTGGCCGCGTTTACGGATGATGAGAATTCATTTCTGGGGTTTTTATTTTTTTTTATTTTTTACTAGTAATGGCGGCGATCTGTGATTTTTAGCGGTACTGCGATATTGCAACGGGCATGTCGGAACATTTTGACACTTTTTTGGGACCATTGGCATTTATACAGCGATCAGTGCTATAAAAATGCACTCATTACTGTGTAAATGCCATTGGCAGTGAAGGGGTTAACCTGTAGGGGGCGCTCTAAGGGTTAACAGTGTTCCCTGGGCATGTTCTAACTGTGTTTGGGCTGCCCTGGCTGGGGAAGGGAAGTGATCACAGCTTCCATGTAGAGGAAGGCTGTGATCACAGCCTTCCACAGAACGGAGGTCCGTGTTTACTTACACGGACCTCCGTTCTTTCACTCGGGGGGGGCATCGCGGGTAGCCGGCGGAGATCGACTCCGCCGCACCCGCTCCCTGGCCCTCCCCGGACACAGTGAGCGCGCGGGCGCGACTCCGGCGGCGTGCGTGCGTGCGCTCACAGTGCGCGATCTGGCAGCCACCGTCAGATGACGGCGTTTTGCCTGGGAGAGCCACTCTGACGCCGTCAACCTGCGGTTGACGGACGGCAAGAGGTTAAAGAGACGCTGTCTCCTTGGTAGAGTTGCCACCTTTTCGTCAAGCCAAACCCTAACACTTTAGAGGTGTACAGAAATTATTTTTTTTAAGGATGAATGTTGTGAACTCTGGTGTAAAGGTGAACTCTGATGTAAGGCTTGATTCACATCTATGCATGTAGCTTTTGAGCGTTTTTGCTGTGCTTTCATTTTACTGCAATTTGCGTTTTATTGGGGGAAAATTCATTGCTGGGCAGATTTTAAAATGCAAATCCTGTCAAAACTGCGGTTAAAAACCCGTCAAAAACGCAAAACATGTGTTTTTCTTGCATTGAAGACTATGACATGCAAGACGCTGCATTTTGCGGGGTAAAAAAGTCCTCGACCCTTTCCAAAAATGCACAGGTACAAAAATGCATTGATGTGAACGTGTTATAAAAAATTACCTGCATTTCTGCAAAATGCTTCAAAAAACACATTTGTGTGAATCGAGCCTGAGGGTGTTTCTGCTCACCAAAGCTCTCACTTTAGAATTCCCAGCATTCCGTCTTAAATCAGGGTTCCCAGAGCCCCCCCCCCCCATACATCAGAGTCCACAGGGCCACCCAGACATTGGATGGTGAGCTAACTCACCCATCAGTGGAGGCTCAGTCATCGGCACCTTTCATCCACAATGTATTGGCCGGCTGCTGAGCTTCAAATTTCTAACTCATCCCTTCCAAGGCACAAAACACCAGGGATTGAAGTTTGGGTGGGCAGACAGATGGGTAAGGGTGGGAGAATGAGGAGCAGATTAAGCCCTCTCTCCTGTCCATGTATGGGGGTGGGGCCTGTGTGTACACCTATGTACTTGGTGTTTGTGGTTACTTGGGGAACTGCAGTCCATTTTGAATAACATGTCCGGGTCACAGGTGGTCTGAAAACCGGACGCACAATTCAAAACCCGGGCGGTCAGGGTAAATCCTGGACCGGTGGCAACCCTACTCCTTGTCCATTTAGGTAAAGGTGTCAGTGTCTTTAACCTCCCTGGCCGTATTCCCGAGTGTGGCTCGGGGTGAATTCTCTATTCCAAGCCACACTCAGGATAGCATCGCTGGATCCAGGCAGTGTTACTTGCCTTTTCCCATGGATCCATCGATGTCCCCCTGCTTTGTCTGCGGGCTCTGTCCTCCGCCCGATGCCTGTGTGATGTTATTCCTAAGAATTACAGGCCTACAAAATAAAACGCCAAATTGCCATGCAACATAATGTATCGCTTTCAGCACCAAAAATCTGAAATAATCATACCGCCAGGGAGGCTAAAAAGGCTGCCCCCCCCTCCACCATGATAATTCTACTCCCTTGCCAGTGCTCCCTGATAATAAAATCACCAGTCAGATGATAAAAGAAGTGGTGCTGTCACTCTGTCTATCATGTGACAGTGCTGGGGGTAAGTGATTGTTTGCTAGACCTGAATGCTGTTACATTGGGGGAGGTCACATTCCACTAAGCATTGAGTATTTTTCCATTAGCTAAGGCAGTAAGAGGAGCAATGGGACAACATTGGCAAGGTGAGTATTAGTACAGTCTGCCATGGGGGCCCCTTTACAAAGACACTGTCATGTTGCCTTGAATGTGTAAAAATTAGTATCTCTAATGTTTTAGGTACAGCTAATTAATAGAGCTTCATTAATAGGACATGAGCAGCTAACTAGAAGGCATCACTCAAGCCTACATTTGAGGTTGATTATGATTTCTTGTGGGACACTCAGCAGAATTTTCTGCAAACAGCTGACAAAGCAAGAGACTGACAGTTCCTGTTGCATGTATTTGGACATGCAACAGTTACCTTTTTAGATGATTGGTCCTGGGTGCAAACTCTACATTCAGGTTCAGGGCTAATCATCCACAAGTAATCACAGCATGTCCAATTACATGCATACAGCCGCAAATGGCTTTCTACCCATGGCTGTTCCAGCTCCCCCAATACTTATCTGAGTCTCCCACAGGAAGCGTAGTCAGCCCAAACGCACATGTGTATAAGGATTTCATCTCAATGGCACTGCTGCATTTAGTTTTTCTATATATAGATGTCCTCTGGGAAGTATAAACAACTTTTATGCCTCCCAGATCACTTTTCCTGAATTTAGACGTTGCTGCTTTAAAGCAAATTTAGAAACATTTGCATGCGTTTAGCTGCTTCCAGAGTGTCTAATTAGATCCTGGACCCACAGAATTATGTTTTCTCTAAACACATCCATACTGATTGCACCTAAATGCACTTAAAGCAGAACTCCGGGATTTTCAAAAAATCCCCCATTAGTACACCACCCTACACTAAACAGTTATTACATTTGTGAAATTCCTTACCTTTTGAAGAGATCTGTCCAATTTAATTTACAGGAAGTGGTCTCTCTAGTTCAGAAGATGCAGGCATGTATTTAGCTAGGAAGGCTCTGTTAGAAGAGTGATTACATCATATCCTCTTCTCTCTGTTTAGACTACATTTCCCATCGGGCATTGCACATTTCAACGAATGTGGGAGGTACACTAGGCCTGTACATGTAAATGTGAACAAGCCCACTTCAACATGAATCACACTAACCAGTGACACAACATGTCTTCTCTCCTCTCCAGCCACAGGAGATACTGAAACATATTGTCCTTACATGCTATCTGTAATCATTACTGATCTGTAGACACACCCATAATGATATATTATATGCACTGTACTCTGCTGTAATTCAGTATAGAAATATTCCTCCTCCTGCTGTAATTTTGAAATAGTTATAACAGCAATCAGTGCTGGTATGGTGTATATGAGAACATCCCCAGCCGCAATACTGAAAGAAAGCCGTGATGTTTTATATCAGCATGTGACACAAGTAAATGTTTGCATGAGAAAAACACAAAAAAGTGGAGCACTAACTTACTTATCAATAACACAATGTATGGAAAGCTCAATAAACTTCCATATTACCACAATACCAGTCTCTGTGATATGTAATATCACACATAATACACATCACACTGAACATAAGACATAAAAATTAAACTTTGCAGGGATGGTGGAAACCCCTCCTGTGGATATATGGAAGTTTACGGTGTCAGTAAACAGTGCCGCTTATCAGTGCCCACCAGTGCCACTTATCAGTGCGGTCACACCAGTGCCACTTAGTGCCCATCAGTGTGGTCACACAGTGCCCACCAGTGCCGCTTATCAGTGCGGTGGCACCGTGCCCATCCGTGCTGTGACACCATGCCCACCAGTGCCTCTTATCAATGCCATGACACCGTGCCCACCAGTGCCTCTTCTCAGTGCAGTGACACCATGCCCACCAGTGCCACTTATCAGTGCCCATTGCCCCCCCTCCCCCGTGTGCCACTCGCCTGCCATCTCTCATCTGCTACGACATGCCTGGTATTTCTGGAATGCCTGGCATGCTTGCTATGTGAACACCGTTCTGTGACTTTCTCCTGTCATAGCCGTATTGTGATACACACCATAGAGCGCACTGTTCCGATGCGGGGTATGAGAGAAGGAAGTTACAGAGCGGAGTTTACATAGCAAGCATGCCAGGCATTCCAGGAATAGCAGATCTCTCCTGCTACGACATGCCTCGCATTTCTGGAATGTCTGACATCTGCTATGTCTGCTATGTGAACACGGCTTTGTAACTTTCTCCTGTCATAGCCGTATAAGAACTGTGCGCTCTGCGCTGTATATCACAATACGGCTGTGACAGGAGAAATTCAGAGCGGTGTCACATAGCAAGCATGCCAGACATTTGAGAAATGCCAGGCATGTCATAGCAGGATATCTCGGCTATCATTGATGAGGGGGGCGTTTCTGGAAGAGAGGGGGAGGAGGAAATAACCTCTATGGGCGACACAGACTGGGGCTGTGACACCCCCTCCGCCCACTACAGCCCAGCAGGCGGACATAGAAATGCCTTCTGGGATGTTCGAAAACTACAGGGAGGCATGTCAGACCGCTGCCTGTCAGTACAGGATGGAGAACGGCAAGCGGTCTTACAAACAGGATGTCACAGGGGAATAACGTTTTTTTCAGCAAGTTCAACAGGCTACTACAGAGGAACTACAGAGCTCAGCAGAAGATAGATGGCATAGTTGGTGAAGGTAGGAAATCAGCAACAAGGACATGGAAAAAAGTTTTTCCCCAGAGTTCTGCTTTAAATGCTTGGTGTGAATGACACCACTGAAAAATCATTACATGCATTTAGAAATATCCTCTAAACACACATAAATATAGGTTTGACAGTGCCAGTGTAAATGAGGCCTAAATGTTTGCACAATGTGCTTAAAAGGGGTTTTATCCCCTAGCTATAATTTCACAGGCTCACTGACCATGGCAGTGGCATGGCGCTTAAATTTCAACCCTATTACATTACTACAAGCCAAGGAGACTGGAGAATCTCTGAGGTGTAGAAGCCACCTGCCCAGGAAGCAGATCATTTACACCAACATTAATACCTTAAAGAGGAAGTAAACCCTGATGGGTTTAACTTCCTCTTTTGTTCCTTACAAAGTAAAAGCATAATGGGCTAATATGCATTGCATACTAGCCCATTATGTGGCACTTTCCTGCAAATGAAGCCCGCGCTGTCACTGCTGGAGGCCGCATCCATGTCTGCCCCTCTTCCTTCCAAGACCGTGGACTCCGGCTCTGTGACTGGCCAGAGCCGTGTGAAGTCACTCCCGTGCATGCCACCAGTTGCTGCACTCACTCGGGAATAAACAGCATGGAGGGCCTTTTTCTTCACAACGCGTGTGCTGATGACTCCTCGGCGCACAACACAGTAAATATCTCCTAAATGGAGCATGTTTAGGAGATATTTACAGTACCTATAGGTAAGCCTTATTCTAGGCTTACCTATAGGTACAAGTTTCCCATGGAGGTTTACAACCTCTTTAAAATAACAGTAAAATAAGCCTACGGGTCCAGTGCCATCTTTCCTCTTTCTGTTTTATAACATGTGCAATGCAGTAATAGTACAAATATAAAGATCAAGCAATGTTTTATTCATATCAGTGTATTTCCTATAATCCATACAGGTCCTGTTAACTGTCTGGAGCCGTGGCAGTTGATTCATTTGAGGCTGCAGAGAAAACAACTCTTCAGAACAACCATTGTAACTACAGAGAGCTGAAGACCTGTACAGCCGGATTACTTCTGTCTATTACAAACTCTTCCATACTGGATTTTTGCTTATCAGGTATGTGTTGAAGGAGAAGCGTAATGGCTGTATACATTTTTTTTTTTTCTTTATAATGCTGTGGACTAAAAAATATTTTTTAGTTCGGTAATCATATTGCATATAAATACTTAGTCGTCTTTTTGGCCGGTAGATGTCAATTGGGGCTTCTGCATCTTTTACCAAGTTGTCTTCCAGCACAGCTCATGAGACAAAGAGTTCCACCCACTGGCACAGGAAACACTTTTTCGCTCTTGAATAAGTGGCCTGTAGCAAGCTAGTATCTTCAGTAAAAGAATTGGCCTCCACCATCCATGCCTTCAGGTCTCTTCTTGTGGATTTGAAGACCTCTTCAGTTCCTCCTAGTCAGCCTATAGTGCCTAAGTCTGTGGTTCTCAACTCCGGTCCTCGGGACCCACCAACAGGCCAGATTTTAAGTATTACCTTGGGGAGATGCAAATTAGAATACTGCAATCACTGAGCAGCAAAGGATATCACCTGTGATGTATTTCAGTTATACTGCAAACCTGGCCTGTTGGGGGGTCCCGAGGACCGGAGTTCAGAATCACTGGCCTAAGTCTTTGACAGCTGGTACTTTGTCAGTGTTTGAGGAAGTTTTGCCTAGCAAGAATGTTTAAGAGGCATAAGTTGCCTTCTCATCCTCACAAGCAGATTCAGCTAGAGAAGCTGAATCCAGGGCGGGAGTGAGGATGTGTCCTCCCAGGTGTATAAATACAAGTTATCCTATAGAAGATTGGACGATTTGCTAAACGCAATTTATGGAACCTTTGAGGTTGAAGAAGAAAAGGTGCAGCTATCTGCTTTGGTTTTTCCAGTACATACAATGGGTATAGAATAGAATCACTCCCCTTTTTATAATAATCACATCTTGTTGCTTTGCAGCCTGATGTGAAGGCAGACACAGTTTTTGTTTTATCCAGCTGTATTTTCTCAGTGCAACTTATAACAGCCAAGTGAAAGCTATAACACCAGCATGTCGGAGAAAAATAAAAAAGAATCAAAAACAATCACTGAGTTGGAAAAAGGATCACCCCCTTGTGTCAGTATTTTGTTTGCTTTAATTACTGCCTTTAGTCTGTTGGGATATGTCTCTACTAGCTCTGCACATCTAGAATTTGCAATATTTGCCTACTCTTCTTTGCAGAACTGCTGAAGTTCAATTAAATTTGATGGTGACTGGCGACTGCAGTCTTCAAGTCATTCCACAGATTTACAATGGGGTTTAAGTCTGGGCTCTGACTAGGCCATGCCAGGACATTCACCCATTCTCCTTCAACCATTGTGGTAAGTTTTGCTGTGTGCTTTGGTTCATTGTCATGTTGGAAGGTAAGCCTTCTTCGCACTGACAACTTTCTAGCAGAGGGCAGAAGATTTTCCTCAAGAATTTGATGGTATTTTGCCCCATCCATTTTCCCTTCTATCCTGATCAGTGCTCCAGTCCCTGCTGCAGAGAAACACCCCCATAACAGGATATTACCACCCTCATGCCTCACTGTAGGAATTGTGTTATTTGGATGGTGAGCTGTATTGGATTTCTGCCAGAATTATCGTTTGTTGTCAAGGCCAGATAATTCAATCGTAGTCTCATCTGACCATAACACCTTTTTTTCCATGTGGCCTCAGAATCCTCAAGGTGTGCTTTGGCAAAGCTCAATCGTGACTGCATGTGGCCTTTCTTGAGGAGGGGCTTTTTTCTTGCAACCGTCCCATACAAGCCACATTTTGTGGAGAATTTGTGATACTGTTGTCACATGCACACAATGACCACTGTTCGTCATAAATTCCTGCAACTGCTTCAGAGTTGCTGTAGGCCTCTTGGCAACCTGTCTGACTAGTTTCCTCCTGGCTCTTTAATCCAATTTAGAGCGACGTCCTGATCCAGGGAAGGTCTTTGTTGTACCAAATACCTTCCGCTTCTTAATAATAGACTTCACTGTGCTTCTAGGCATTGATAAAAGCCTTTGAAATGTTTTTTGCAGCCATCTCCTGACTTGTGCCTGTCCACAACTTTATCCCAGAGATCTTTTGACAGTGCCTTACCACCCATAGTAACAGCGGGTGATTGGCTTTCAGATAAAAGTGGTCTCTGTGGCAGATTCGCTGCAAGATCAATTTTATCGGGGGTGAGAGAATTTTCCGCTGTCTCCGAGTCGGACGATGGCGCCCACTCGGCTCCATAGCATTGAAGGGTGGTAGCGACGTCAAATGCTACTTCCGCCCAATTCTCTTAAAGGACAATTTATTTTATTTTTTTTGCAAATTACATTTAATTTTTTTTGTTTTTTTATTGCATTTTAGTGTAAATATGAGATCTAAGGTCTTTTTAACCCCAGATCTCACCACTTCAATACTGGGCACTTAAACCCCCTTCCTTCCCGTACCAATTTTCAGCTTTCAGCGCTGTTGCAGTTTGGATGACAATTGCGCGGTCATGCGACACTGTACCCAAATTAAATTTCTATAATTTTTTTCACATAAATAGAGCTTTCTTTTGGTGGTATTTAATCACCTCTGGGTATTTTATTTTTTGCGCTACAAATTAAAAAAGACTGAAAATTTTCAAAAATAATGCATTTTTCTTCGTTTCTGTTATAAAATTTTGCAAATAAGTAATTTCTCTTCATAAATTTTGACCAAAAATGATACTGCTATATTTCTTTGGTAAAAATAACCCAAATCGGCGTTTATTTGGTGTTGGCGGACAGACAGATGTTTTGGGGACTGTAACAGATGTGATGGGGCAGACAGATGTTTTGTGTATGGTGACAGATGTGACGGGGACAGACAGATGCTTTGGGGACTGTGACAGATGTGACGGGGACAGAAAGATGCTTTGGGGACTGTGACAGATGTGACGGGGACAGACAGATGTTTTGTGTATGGTGACAGATGTGATGGGGGCCATAGATGTTTTGGGGACTGTTTTATGGGGACACTGATGTGTATTGGGACAGGGGTATCAGTGGTGCTTGGTGCACTGTGTGGGGGGCTATCTGTGTGAGCTCCCTGCATGAAATCATCATCATACAGAGAGCTGTCACATAGCTGCAGCTTCCCCCCCTCCCCCCGCACTAAGCTCTCACTGAGCTTGGCGGGGGGAGAACTGCATGATTGGGAGGGCCAATCACTGCGCCCATATCCCGATCTCTGCTCGGCTGGATCCTGTGATCATAATGATCACAGGATCCAGCCGTGGCCGCGCTGCGAGCACCCGTTCTGCAGGGCGTAAATACACGTCCTGTCAGAACAGGGAAGCTCCCACCCGGCTGTATATATACAGTGGAAGGTGGTCAAAAGGTCCTGAAATGCTTTTTTTCTATTACAAGGAATGTTTACATTCCTTGTAATAGGAATAAATGTGACCCAATTTTTTTTTTTGTTAAATGGATGGTGTAAAAATAAAAAATTTAAAAGTAAGATAAATAAGAAAAAAAAAATGAAAGTGCACCGTCCCGCCGAGGTCACACGCAGAAGCGAACGCATACAGAAGTCGCGCCTGCATATGAAAACTGTGTTCAAACCGCACATTTGAGGTATCGCCACGATCATTAGAGCGAGAGCAATAATTCTAGCACCAGACCTCCTCTGTAACTCAAAACTGGTAACCTGTAGAAATTTTTAAACGTCGCCAATTTTTAAACGTCGCCAAGATTTTTAAGTGCCAAAGTTAGTCGCCATTCCACGAGCGGGTGCAATTTTGAAGAATGACATGTTGTGTTTCAATTTACTCGGCGTAACATTATCTTTCACAATGTAGAAAAAAATGGGCTAACTTTACTGTTATCTTATTTTTTTTCATTGAAAAAAGTGAATTTTTTTCTAAAAAAAAGTGCGCATGTAAAACCGCTGCACAAATACGGTGTGACATAAAGTATTGTAACGACCGCCATTTTATTCTCTAGGGTGTTAGAAAAAAATATATAATTTTTGGGGGTTCTAAGTAATTTTATCGCAAAAAAAAAAACTGAATTTAATTTGTAAACACCGAATCTCAAAACCTAGGGCCGGTCCTTAACCGTTTCAGCCCCAGCACCATAAATGGGCTTTGAGCGGCTGGTTTTGAGCGGCTGTACCGGAAATAGCCTGCAGCTGCAGGCTATATCCTGGTATCGTTTTTTAGAGCAGATGGTCGGCTATCCAGGGATAGTGACCGATCCGGCTCGGGAGCTGCTGGGTCGTTATCCCAGGGGCGGAGGGGAAATAACCCTCCCGCCGCTCTTCTCCGGCCTCCCGTCCCACCAAGAGACCGAAGCGACGATCCGGCGCCTCCGCCGGCTAGAAGGAGACCCGATAGAAGCCGTTCGGCTCCGATCGGGTCTCCTTCGGCAAATTCCGGAAGCGACGTCACTTCCGGTTTACTCGGCAGCTAACGGCATCAATTTAAAAAAAAATGACAGTATTCAGAATCGCCGTTTTTGGCGATCTGAATACTGTGAAGTGCAAGGAGANCCCCCCCCCCCCCCCGGCCCTCCGAAAAGTGTACCTGTCACCATATATTACTATCACAAGGGATGTTTTTACATTCCTTGTGATGGCAATAAGTGATCGGAATTTTTTTTTTTTTTTTTTTTAAAGGAACATAAAAATAAATAAATAAAATTGAAAAGAAAAGCTTGTGCAGCAAAGAAAACACATACGTAAGTGGCGCCCGCATATGAAAACTGTGTTCAAACCACACGTGAGGTATCGCCGCAATCGCCAGAGTGTGAACAATAATTCTAGCAGAAGACCTCCTCTGCACCTCTAACCTGGTAACCGATAAATATTTTTAAAGCGTCGCCTATGGAACTTTTTAAGTACCGGATTTTGTCGCCAATTTTCAACCATGTCATGTATGGTATCTATTTAGTCGGCGTAACATCCTCTTTCACAATATACAAAAAAATTGGGCTAACTTTACTGTTGTCTTATTTTTTAACTCAAAAAAGTGAAATTTTTCCAAAAAAATAGCGATTGAAAAACCGCTGCGCAAATACCGCGTGACAAAGTATTGCAATGATCGCCATTTTATTCTCTAGGGTGTTTGAA
>BLSH010203700.1:1113543-1128795 GCA_018402905.1 Glandirana rugosa
GTTATTAAACTGTCGACCATATTATATATATATATATATATATATATATTCTATATACCAGCTGTCAAATTATTGATGTAATGTAATCTCCTCTGTGGAAGATGAGGCCAGCACTAGGAACCAATCAGAATCAAGTGCATGCACATGTGCTGCTGCTCCTTCATCATCCAACAGCTCTGTTATTGATGCAGCAGTAAAGGTAAACACATCTGCCTGTCCTGTGACAGGGGTGGGTGAATCACAAATCCTTGGGTATTTTTTTTTCATTTCAACGGTTTCATTGTTACCTGCTTTACTAGAGTTTAGTTAGAGATGTTGTATAAAACATTATTTTTGTACAGTACATAATCATGTGATTTATTTAATATACTGTAAATCTGTATCTCAGGACCTGTTAAAACAATTATTTAAAGTTCTGTTGAATCATGTGGCATTGTAGTAAAACAAGAATACCAGCACTATATGCAAGGTATATATGTGATACTGACAGTACACATAGTCAACAGATACATGCAGTGGAGTGAATTATAGTATCCTCTTATGCACTCAGCATTATATAGTAAAACATTGACTTAAAGTACTGTATTTATAAAGCCAAAACGTTTTCTTTTCCTATTTTGAATGGAGTAGGAGAGGTGTGGTTTTTTTTTTTATTTTATTTTTTTTTTGCCATTTATGTCGCACTCGGGAGATTTCCCTACCTTCCTGTCCTATAGACCCAATAGAGGAAGCAAGAGTATATATTTCCAGTGTACATGGAAATTATCTGTTAGTTCTTCAAGCTAAAATGGTGATCAGAATATACGTAGAGAATTAATATCTACAAAAAAAAAAAAAAAACCCCAATGAAGGATTCTAAAGACCTCACTACAAAAAAAAAAAAGGGGGGGGGTGCCTGTAGTTATACGTTAACTGATGATACCTTCCTATACCACACTCCCGGAAAAACAGAAGTGTTATGGCTGAAGTCAATCTGTAGTCACAAACCAGTTGCAAGGGCTTATACATAATTGTAAGAATGTTCACTTTTGTATGAAAGCTGTTTTAACTCCACACTTTTATTCATGTGACAATGTACATATTTAGAATAAATTATTCATGTTTTCAAACTGCTTGCTGAAGAGTTATTTCTGCTTTGAAGTCTCCCTGGCAATGGCAAACTTTTTCAGTAAAGTATAATTGCACTGCTGAAATCCATAATATGAATACTACATTCTGCAGGATTCAATTACTTTAATATTCCAGATATTTTCACCATTTTCTCTGTGAAAATATTTTTTTCTATGTTCTTCCCAGATTTATCAAACTTCTAGAGCCAAATTTAGCAGAGATTTTCAATTTCATAAATATGTCTGGCTGGTAGTAGATCTGATCATTTTTGGAAAATATTGAACAATGCACAAAAAAACTGTCTGCTCGATTCAGAGGCACTGTACTCATCATGCGAGGTTGCCATTGGCTGAGATGGGGAGTCGGTTGGCTGCTGGTTCTCCAGCATGCACGTTCGGTCGGACAGACTGACCTACACACGGGCAGAATGTTTTTGTGCATGGGGCTTAAAGTGGTTGTAAAGGCAGAAGGTTATTTTTTTATCTTTATAAAAAAGATTAAAAGCCCTCTGTGTGCAGCAGCCCCCCTAACACTTACCTGAGGTCCCTCTAGCTCCAGGGATGTTGTAGGAATGTCTCAGCCGTCTGTGACTCCCCTCCTCATTGGCTGAGACAGCAGTGTGGCCATTGGCTCCTGCTGTTCTCAATCAGTCAGTCAGCCAATGAGAATAGAAAGGGGACGGGTCATGTCACAGCTCCATGTTTGTATGGACACGGAGCTGTGACTTGGCTCTGCACCAGAGCTTTGCGGGCACCAGAGCGAGCTGCTTGCTGTGGGGGCACCCAACAGGAGGGAGGGGCTAGGAGAGCCGAAGAGGAACCCGAGAAGAGGATCCGGGCTGCTTTGTACAAATCCACTGTAACAGAGCAGGTAAGTATAACATGTTTGTAAAGTCTTTTTTTTTTTTTTTTTTTTTTTTAATTAAGAAATAATCACTTTAAGTAATTTTCTACCACACCAATGGAGGATGATAATAGCAGAAGCCAACCTCATAGACTGGAGAGAGTATTCCAATCTCTCACAGTTCAGGGAGTATAGTGACCCAAAAAAGCCAAGCTCCCTATCAAATTCCTGAAATTCAGAGTAGTCTGATCATCCCATGGGAGGAGAAATTTGTCCAGCCCTCTTTGCAGTGTAAAGCCCCGTACACACAATGCGTATTTCGGATGAGAATTTTAGTACGACTTCCGATTTTTGGACGGCTAGTATGGTGCTTTCAACAGCAGATATTTTTTTTTTTCTTTTTCGGACGACAAAACCTGGATGTGCAGACTATAACATTTTTGTTGGATGACAACACAATGTCCGATTTTCGTTTCATTAGTGCGTTTTTTGTCCGAAAAAAATTGTACGTGCAAGACTACGCATGCTCATAAACCAAAAAGTACATACAAAACTATTCAACTCGTTACGTCACTTCTGACGTTGAATTGGGTCGTACCAAAATTTTTGTATTGTTGGTACGCTCTTCACTTTCAACATGAGACTTACATCCAACAAAAAACGGATGTTCTGTTTTCCGAAAGTCTAAGTGTGTGCGAGGCTTTAGGCAAATGACCTCAGCCATCACTGTCTGGACCAAAGGGAATGGGCCCTTGATCCCAATGTCTTCAGTCTCCTATATTATAAGGGGGTGAGTGGGATCTAGATGTGGACATCCTGGCCTCCAGGTTCAACTTGAAGTTTGTAGTCAGGACCAAGGGACCTCTACCACTGGCAATAGATGTTCTTGAAATTACTTGGACTCTGTTCCAGTTCATATATTGCATTCCTCCAGTGCAGATTCTGCCTCTACCGCTCTGCAAAATTGAGCAAGAGAGGATTCCCTCTGCACCAAGCTGGCCCACAAGAATCTGGGACACAAACGTCCAGGAGATAATCCCTGGCCTCTTCCAAACTGGCTAGACCCTTTGTCTCGGGGTCCCCTGTTCTAAGGGTACAAGCTTCTGCAGATGCAGATTTCAACTGCAAAGTTCTTGCTTCAGTTCTTTGAATTCGGTCTGTTGGTGGTACAGTTTTGTTTGCCTAGTTATTGCCCACCCTTCTTATTGATTTCTTGGAGGCACCCGAGGGTCTATGAATACCCAGCCTATATACTCTACAATTAAGATGAGAGGAATTTTGCCTTACCTGTAAATTCCAAATCAGTACAGGACAAAAGTTAACCTCCAAAAATCAAAGGTCTCATAGAGTGGGGTAGGGTTATAAGGGTACACCTAGGGCATGCCCAGCAAAGTTTTGCCAGTTTCTAATCACCTGAAAGTACCAATCTATAACCCAGGGTTTATGAATTTCCAGCCTGTGTCCTGTTCTGCACTGCATGAAATTGAAATTACAGGTATTTCAAAACACCTTTTTGGACATACAGAACCAGTTTAATGTATGTGCCAAGCAATATACATGGAGGAGAGGGCATGAGTGGGTGGGCAGCACAACTTTTCTTTGTAGCGACAGCTTACCTTAACCTTCACGGTGCCAGAAGACAGATGTTTAGAGCAATCTTTTATCAGAAGCAGATGCCTGCAGATAATGAAATATACATGATTACATACACCTAATGTGTTTGGTGCTGTATCCAGAAAAGAAAGAAATAAACTCCAGCTTTAAGTATTTATAAGGCTAATGCTACATTCACATGGGAGTGCAGGGGCACAGGGTTTGCTGCATGCAGATGTGGGTAAACTGTATGGTTAGCTGTGGTCAGTTTGTGTGTGGCCAGAACTCTGGAAGCACACTGCCTGCATCCAGGGTTTGTTGGAGGCTCTATTTGCATGTAACTGTTCAAATGCCATTGTTTTGTGCAGAGTACAATTCTGACAGCCACTGCTGTTCACACACATTGCTGTTGATTTACTAAAACTGGAGAGTGCAAATCCTTGTCCATCTCTGCAAAGTAACCAATCAGCATTCAGGTTTTCTGTCAAAGCTTGTTTGAACAAGCTGAAGTTAGAAGCTGATTGGTTACTATGCACAGCTGCACCCGATTTTGCACTCTCCAGTTTTAGCATTACGTCACCAAATCAATGTTTCCCTATGAGAGCAGTCTTAACTGGTCCGACACAAGTCTGTCTGACTTTGAAAAAGGTTCCTGTACTACTTTGGTCCTAATTCAGCCCATTGAATATCATTGAAGTAGGATCAAAGTCGGATCCTTGTTCTAACCATCCGACTTGGTGATTACAGCAGCAGTAAAAGGAATTTTATCTTACACTGGGATTGTTTTGATTGGTCAAAGGACAAGTCACTATCTCAAAGTCGGAGCAAAATCTTATCTTGTTTATTCAAGTGGGATGGAAGTAGGACTGATGTTGCAGGACAAAGTAGGATCAAAAGTCTGAGCATTTTTGTGTCGGATAGTGTAAGCCCAGCCTTAGAACAGATCAGATTGGAGGGTAGTACGTAAGCGAACAGCGAAGCCCGTTTACTCCTGGCCACCCGTATAGCAGAGCATACTCACAGTGTCTGCCCTGCAGAAACTGAGCAGACGCGGAGTTGTCATCCGGCCACTCTGATGTGATTAGCATGGGATCCGTGAGCAGATCTCTTGCTAATCAGAACAGAATTCTCCCCATGTGAAAGGGTTCGAAAGACATGGATCAAAATTTGGTCGGTTCAGCAAGGTCAAGATTTGATCCATATATGTGAAGGCTGATTGTATATGTCCATATATGTGAAGGTGATCCTTCCATTGACTTGAGTGCAACCAACCTGTCGGATATTTTACATACGATTACGGCCAGTGGCTATAGCAGTAGCAGTAATCGTGTTCTGCTGGCCAAATGTTCTTGAGGCTTTTTTTTCCCCCTCTTAGAATTAAATGTTGGGGAATGTTATGAATGTTGTTAATGTTATGAAACATTAACAAAGCTATTTTTATATACAAGCACCTAACTGACTATTTGCATTATCCAGTCATGTGAAAAGCAAATTTCTGTTTACTCCATTTAATCTGTGCATGCTTGGATAATTGAAGTGAATATAGATATTTAATTTGTTAAATGAGTCTAATTGTAGAGCTGTTAACACATAAGGTCTAATTTACACTTGTGGTTAGGGGATCAGGTTAATGCAATGCCAATCAGGTTAACGCAAGTGTAAATGAGCCCCAAGTGTCGGCCGTCAGCGGACACTGTTTTGCTCAGCGGGGATTGCTCTGCTGATCCCTGCCGAGCCGACGGGTGACAGAACCGTCTCCCCTATGGCAAATTAGATGACAACGAATCGTCTGTCTATTGTCATCCGATCCGCAGACAGATGGAAAAATTATGTTTTCCTCCATCAGACTTTATGGGTCTGGAGCAGATCGGAGAGCGACGGGTGTCAGCGGACATATCTCCGCTGACATGCGTAGCTCCATTGGGCTGCATGGCGTGTCCGTTCAGGTCCGCCTGAATAAACGGACAGGCGGACCTGAACGGAACGTCCGTGTGAAAGGGGCCTTACTGTTTAATTAGAAGACATGTCTGTCCACAAATTCCACACCTAGTTTTAATTTGAATTTAGGCCTGGGTAATAGGATAGCTTCAAAGCAAATCTTCACCCTCAGCAAACACTTTCCTCCTATCCACCCCTCCTCTCTTCCGCTACCAGGTAAGGGTTGTCTTTTTTTTTTTAGTTTTAACGTGCAGCCCTGCCTCTGTTTGTGCATCATTTGCCACCAGAGATATACACATCTCATATCCCAGGAAGCATAGTGCTTCATTCACAAAGGAGGAGAGGGGAGTGCCAGCTGAACCAGGAGGAGCTGGTGGGCATCTTGATGTCATAAGTAACATGGCAACGCATGACTCAAGAGTCTTCTTTAAGCTGGGACCCCTTTATAGATGTTAAAAAATATTTTTATAGTTTCTTACTAAATGTTTGCATGTGTTTTTCTCTGTTTCACTGCTCTGTTTTCATCATCACTTGCCATGATTAATGCAAGGATAACTCAGATGGTCGTTTTTCAATTTAAATAAAATCAGCTGGTCATCCTGGTAATGAAAATCTGGAACCAATTCCACTATAAGGCTGGATTCACACCTATGCATTTTTAGTGTTTTTTGCATTTTGCAGATTTTCACTACATTACATGTTCCATAGGAAACCATGTTAAATGGACTGTAGTGCAAAAAGCACTAAAAATGCATAGGTGTCAATCAGGCCTAATGGTATGAAAACAACTCTACACAAAAATGGCATCTTCATGGAAAACAAATGTCCTAATTGTATTGTAATGGAAAATATTTTTCAATTTAAACCTAATTATAAGTGTCTCTATAAATGCAGTCAATAACATTTCTTACAAGTAAACAAAGTACTTCACTTTCAAGATAATCATATCCTGATTGATTTGTAACTGATCATAGGGAAGAACTTGAATTACATGTATAGTGTATGTTACTGTAAGTGCTTTTTTTTTTTTTTTTTTTTTATAAAGGCTAAGTTTACCTTTTTGAGCAGAATTTCACCTTTCATAATAAATAGAAGAATTTTGTAATGCAATTTCTGACCAAGCCACCCCAATGTGTTTATCTCTCATTTGCCTCATCTACATAAGCATTACATTTTCATTTGTCTATTTGCTTTTTGATTCCATCACTTCCTGTAGATCATATCCCAGCATGCACTGGCTTGCTGCATCTCCGAAGAGGGCGTGATGGGGCGTGTTCTCTACGTTGGACGACACGTCCTTCAATACTACACAACCTCTTGTGTTATTTCCACCCACTTTCTGTACAAACTGTACAATCTCCTTTCGATCTGCAATCAGCTATGTAGTGCTGATTTGATACAAATTGAATGGATTGTTCAGATTTGTCCATAGTTTTGGTAAATCTAAAGGAAATATACAGATATTGTACAATCAGATTGTATAACGTATGGTGAGCTTTACAGACTTCCATGACACACTTCTCCTGTTTTCAGCATTAAAGCTCTGCTCCACATAGACTGTTATCTGATCGCTCAGCTTCTGCAAACTCTGCCAAATGAACAATCTATGCAAGATGAAGGTCAAAACCATTAGAAATGGGAAAGAATAGACTTTATAGGCATACTTAAAAGGGTTTACAATTTTTATTAATGAAAAGACAGACACATTTAAAAAACCTATACAAATCAGTGAAAGTGACAAAAATTGTGTCTCAGTAACCATACAGCAGCCCAGAGTCCCAATGGACTCAATAGACTAAGCTGAAAGGCCAGAAAGAACCCTGGCAGTACCAATACCCCAATGAAATAACACTTATAATAACCTGAATGGGTACAACCCTATAATAATGAAACGGGTTAATAGAGCCAGTTCTAAAAATGTTGATATCGCTTTCCAAAGATTCAGAAGACTTGCTTAACTAGTTTTGCGCTTAAAGCGGAGGTCCGAGGGAAAAAAAAATTAAAAGTCAGCAGCTACACATACAGTAGCTGCTGACTTTTAATAAATGGACACTTACCTGTCCTTGTGTCCAGCGATGTCTGCACCCACCGCCGATCTTCGGATCGGGGGATGGGTGCAGCCGCCTCCATTGTGGGTAAGGGAACCCGGACGTGTAGCGTTACAGCTTCAAGCCGGGCACCTTACTGCACATGCGCGAGGCTCTGCTATTGGCCAGTAGCAGAGCGAGAAGGGAGCCGGGCTGCTGACGACTGAGGCCGCGGCAGCTGTCCAGAGCTCCCGGATGTGTGGAAAAGGACACCTGTCTAAAGACAGGTGTCCTCTTTCCCCTCCCCCCCCCGAAAGGTGCCAAATGTGACACCTGAGGGGGGGAGGAATACAACCAGCGGAAGTTCCACTTTTGGGTGGAACTCCGCTTTAAAGAATGCTTCTTCTGGAGCTAGTTAGGTCTAATAGAAGTACAAATAAAAGAGAATAACTAGCTTATACAGGCAAAGCAGGTTTTTCTCGGTTGTTACCCAATTGAAACAGGACACATATATACATATAATTAAAAACAGTATTCTTTCAAACAAAGAATATATGTATAGTTGGTATACTTACAAAGGGATCATATATATTGTATATCACTGAGGCAGAACAGACGACTGGACAGAAGCTTCAGGGGGACCACCACATCAGGGAGGGTGGACATGGTGGTGTATAAACAAAAGGCAGGTAGCAGGGTCTGGTAAACATGATAATAGAGACCTAAAGGATTGTACAGAATTCTAAAGGGAAGATAGATAATTTCCATAGGGTAAAGGGACCAAAATCTATGCGTACCTATATTGGTGATAAGTGGCGTGAGTGACCTCACATAGACAATGATTTCAGATAGTCACTCCCTCACAGCCTCTTATACACATTCTATATGTAAGCATTAAAGTCAAAGATTAAGGGGGTGGGGGGGTTTCATTGGGGAAGGTTCACATAAGGTATTGTCACAAGTAACTCTGTTACATCAAATCCCTAGAGCACTCACCTAAAATTGTTCCAAACCTAACACACACTTAGGACCTGTAGTAGCACAGGCAAGTTAATGACCACTCAAACTACTACCCAATCGAAACAGTGCACCACAGCCGAACTCGCCAGCTCCCAAAATATGAATTTAGGCCTCACTGTCACTCCTACAGCACTACCTATGACACAAACCCAGTTTGTTTTTTTACCAGGGACTCTGCCCTTTGAGGGCATCAAACAAGGTACACTGGACCCACACCTGATACGCTTGGGAACCCTATCCACGGGACCCCACTCAATCTCCAACCTCAATTCACAGCCCACACTAAACTAAACGTGGTTAATCTGACCCCTTTCCAGTTCAATGATGAAGAAATTAGTACACTCAAGCTTGGCTTGACCTTTTTTCCTACTGTCAAGTTCGACAGATATGAATCACGAATACCATCAAATATGTGTATCTTTTTGCATGAACCTTGACATACAAACATCTATTTGGCACTGATCGTGTGAGATCCATACAGGATAAAGAATTAACGAAAAAAATGAAACATTTCACTGTGAACAAATTTCGGGCCTTATGAGACCTTATCTTTTTATTAGTACAAAATGAAACATCTAACCAGAGCCAAATACAATCCTCATTATCCAGTATTATAGATCCTCCCACTGCACGTACAATAAAAATAAGTCACAAAAGTTTCCTGCCTTATGTCCCAACCCAAATATTTGGGCTTTCCTGACCACTATGGTTAATGAAATTAAGAATATGACTATTATTAGGGGGGCGTGGCGACCAGCGTGGTGGATGGCACGGCCACCCGGGACTAAAGCCACATTCGGGCGCATCCGCGGGTCACACAGACCCGGACAGACCGCAGAAACACCAGAGAGCCCGAAGGGATGACGCGCCGGAGGAAACACCGATCGCATATACAGAAGCTGGCCAGCTTCTTTCAGCCTACGGGCAGAAGACTCCAGCAAAATGGCAGCGGCTCGAGGCCGCAGCTCGCAGGCTCCGGAGTGGGTGGAGGCCAGCCACAGAGACCACTAACATCCCAGACGGCACAGGTAGGAAATCCTGACAGCGGGGATTCCTCGGACTCCTCATCACCATCTACGAGGAGCCCGGCCAAAACAAAGCCGCGCAGGGAGACAGCCCCAGACCGCGAGGCGGAGATGGAGCTAGGCCCCAGCCAGGCCTCCACCTCTAGCACAGACCCAGCAGCAACGGACCCGATAGCAACATTCCCTACTTCGGGACAACCCATTTCGGACTGTATGCTAAAAAACTCCTTTCGCTACGATCCTCACTACAGACGGATTTAAAAGACTGTATGCAGCAATTTAAACGGGAAATCCACGAACTGGGAGACAGAGTCTCCTCCATTGAAAACAACATGGAGAACTATGTCACTTCATTTAACACTATGGTAGATGCTCATGATAGCCACTCAGAGGATATCGAATAGCAAAGCTAAGGTCGTTGACCTAGAGGACAGATCGAGAAGGTGTAATATTAAGCTGAGGGGAATACCAGAAACTGTACAGCAAGACCACCTGCAAGCATATGTTACAGTCTTATTCTCTAAATTAGCGCCAACGCTTTCAGCAACTGATCTAGCCATAGACAGAATTCACAGGCTACCGAAACCAGCTTTCCTCTCGGCTGATACACCAAGAGATGTTTTATTGAAAATGCATTATTACCAAGCCAAAGAAACAGTTATCACATCCTTCAGGAGAACAAACAATCTACCAGAGGAACATGCTAAAATACAGATGCTTCCAGATTTGTCAAGGTATACCATGATGAGACGTAAAAACCTGGCAAAAATAACAAAAGCCCTCAGGGACCACAAAAGCTACACTGGCAATCACTTATAATAGCTCTACTACTACAGTATCAACACTGGAAGAAGGCATCAGCGCTCTAAGAAAATGGGGAATACTACCAGACAACTTACTGCCTCCTTCATCGACCAACACACTTGAAGCTCTGGAAAAAGAATGGCAAACGGTCTACAGGAAGAGATCAGCCAAGAAAAAAATAATCAATGGATGCACCTGAAAAAGCACTATATAAGAAACCAACATGACAAGTCCCAGGCCAAGGATAACAAGCATATCCAGTGGCCCCTGTTACCCACTTAACAGTTTGTTCTGTTATCGGACCAGTTTTAAAGTCCCCTTTTTATCTCTCTTCAATATACTGTTATCTAGCGGCGGAAACCAAAGCATGGATCATTACAATGGAACCAGACTCCATACAAATTATGACAGCAAACCAGGTGTATATGTATACATCCGGGAAGGACAAGTATGACTTTTCCAAACAAGCAAAATGACCATCAAGTTTCTTTCACTAAATGTTAACGGACTAAACAATCCGGTTAAAAGATTTTCCATATGGAAAGAGGCACGGACAAGCCAATACAGACATAGTCTGCATACAAGATACTCATTTTAGAGCAAACGACCACCCAGCATGCACCCATAAAGACTTTCCACACATCTTTCAAGCAAATGCCCAACAGAAGAAAAGAGGAGTGATGGTGGCAATAAAGAACACGGTAACCTTCAACCTAAAATCTTCTATTATGGACACTGTGGGAAGATTCATAATCCTTGAATGCAACATTAGCAATATCCCTGTTACAATGGTAACTATCTATGCACCGAACACGCACCAGATCCGCTTCTTCCACAGGCTCATTAAGAGCCTCCCAGCATGTAGGTATGGACATATTTTGATATGTGGGGACTTCAACCTGACAAGTGACCCTAGTATAGATACCTCATCTGATACCAAAGGGAAACAGGCATCGCTTAACCATGTATTCCACAAAGAAGGGCTGTATGATGTCTGGAGGTGTATGCATGACTCAGAGAGGGACTTTACCTTCTACTCCTCCAGACATCAATCGTATTCACAAATTGATATGTATGTGACAGATCTGTGGCTCCTCCAGAGGACATCCTCCTCTCTAAAAGATATAACCTGGTCAGACCATGCAGCTATTCTCATGTCTTTGGGGGAGGGGGCTCCGAGGGAGAGGTCCCAGATCTGGAGATGTAATGTTAAAACTCTACAAGATCCAGTACATGCAAAGATCATCTCCCAAAATCTCAGGGATTTCTTCCAAACGAATGTCAACTCTGTCTCAAATGTATGGTCCTTGTGGAATGCACACAAGGCCTACATAAGAGGCATTTGCATTCAACAGAGCTCGAGAGCCAAAAAAACATGACGCTAAACTGAAAGAATTGTTGACAGAAATTCATACATTAGAGAACAGAAACCATCACCAATAATAGCCAATTCCCTAAACTAAACTGAGAATCCAACTCAGAAATCTACTAGCTGAACAACATGACTACCTTTTGAGGAAATTAAAAATGACCTCCTACACCCAGGCAAATAAAGTGGGAAAATACTTAGCTAACCAAATTAAGGCTAAGCAGGCCAAAGCTAGAATATCACACTTAGTCACCAAATCTTCGCCACATAAGGTAACGCACCCCCAAGCGATCGCAGATGAATTTGCAAATTATTACAGTGCCTTATACAACCTAAAAGAAGATCCAGACACCCCCCCCAACCGACCTTGGAGGGAGTACAGGACTTCTTATCTAAAATTGAACTGCCGACACTCACAACACTACAGTTACAAGAACTTAATGCATGAAAAAGAACTAATAGAAACAATTAGACAACTCCCTATAGGCAAATCCCCCGGCCCTGACGGACTCCCTAACGAGTACTACAAGCTATACCAACAGGAATTGACTCCTCACTTAGTAAAAGTATTCACAAAAGCAGCATAAGAGACCTCATTACCACCTGAAATGTTGAGAGCATATGTAGTCACCATTCCGAAACCAGGAAAAGATACATCTACCCCAGCCAATTTTCATCCGATTTCCCTACTAAACACAGACACCAAAATCATGGCTAAACTGATTGCCAAAAGGTTAATGAAAATAATCCCAAGACAAATCAAAAGGGATCAAACGGACTTTGTAGAGGGGAAACAGACGTCGGATGCGGTAAGATGAATAATAAACATAATTGACTATGCAGATAAGAGTCGAACGCCTTCTCTGCTCCTGGCTTTGGATGCAGAGAAGGAGTTCGACAGGGTACACTGGTTGTATATGGCACAAGTATTGACGAAATGTGGATTTTCAGGATTCATTCGCTCTGCCATACTATCACTTTACAGTAACCCTTCAGCACAAGTATTCACCTCAGGTACATTATCCAAGGTCTTCCAAATAACAAATGGAACACGGCAGGGGTGCCCATTATCCCCTACAATATTTAATTAAATCATCGAACCATTAGCAGAATCTATAAGAGCATCTAAAGACGTAACAGGAGTCACCTTCCAACACTATACCCATAAAATTAATATGTTCGCAGATGATATAATCCTGATACTAACCAACCCCCTAAAATCCTTACCAGCAGCATACCACATACTACAAAACTTTGGTAACATCTCATACTATAAGGTAAACACCTCCAAGTCTGAGATATTAGACCTAGGAATGCACCCTGATGAAAAAAACAAACTCCAAGCTCAAATCCCCTTACCGTGGAGCCCTGGGGGAATAAAATATCTGGGGATAATTATTACAACCCCCATCACTAAACTAATCCCCATGAACTTGACACCCTTAATAACTAAGATCACCAAAGAACTGGATAGACTCTCTCACATCACACTGTCCTGGGGAGGCAAGCTAGCATCATTCAAAATGACCATATTGCCACAGATTACTTATCTTTTCCGAAACTTAGGGATCACAATTACGATTAAACACATAAAAATACTACAGGCCCTACTCCACAACTTCATATGGGCAGGAAAAAGAGCAAGGTGCGCAAACTCCTCTCTCACCAAAAACAAAAAAGCAGGGGGAGCAGGATTACCAGATATACTAAACTACTACTGGGCAACACATCTAGCCCACATTAGACATTGGATGGGGGAGGAAGAAAAAACATTATGGGTAGAAATTGAAACAGCCCTAACACTAACTGAAAACCTAACCCTCTTACTGATTCGTGACCTATGGAAACCCTGGGATCTCACAACACTGCCGATCCCAACGCAAGCCACTATCAAAGCTTGGAGACACATCTCGACCACACATGCCATTAAAGACATCTCACAAGTAGCACAAATACCCATTGGGCTACTAGAAAACCTAATCCCCATGTTAGACACCAGACGGTTGAAAGCAGCAGGAATCACAGAAGTGAGACAATTCTATAATAAGTCTGAACTCAAAACTACAGACGCTATTATTAGAGAACACAGACTACACCCTCATATGACATACACGGTAATTCAAATAATACACTTCCTAGTCAAACACCCACTCAAGCAATTGTTAACTCACCCCAAAGCCTGGGAATTCTTTACAGGCCAATCCCCTAAAGCTAAGGGAATATCTTTGCTCTACCAAGTACTACAAAACACCTCATACTTCCATATAACCAAATATATAGAGAAATGGGAGAAAGAATTAGGACAGCAATATCTGGTAGAAAAATGGAAAAAAGCCCTAAATTCTATACTCAAATCTTCTCACTGCACCTCACACTGGGAAATTACATTAAAACTACTACATAGGTGGTACTACACCCCATATAGATTGGCAAAATTTACGCCCACCCAGTCAAACCACTGCTGGCATGGCTGTGGCCAAGTGGGAAATTTGCTGCGCGCAATATGGGGATGCCCAGCAATGACAAGCCTTTGGACACAAGTGTTCCAGCTGATATCAAAAATCACTGGAATAATCAAGCACTCTAATCCTTCAATGGCAAGTTTGAACATAGGAATAGAGGACTTTCCTCTAGAGTTCCAAACAGTGGTAACCCACATATTGCTTGCAGCTAGATCCACAATCGTATCCAAGTGGAAATCCCAGATGGCTCCAAATCTCTCAGAAATCATAGAAAGAACCAATATGAATAGATTATATGAAAAAGCAATAGCAATAAACTCAATGGCATATAATAAGTTCTATAAAACTGGGAACTTTGGCAACCCTCATAACATAAACTGTACCGGAATGTTAGAATGTGTAATCATTCCTTTGTATGTGCACTTAATTTTCCTAAACCAAATCTAAATACTGAATATAAATATCTAGTGATAACATGTATGTTTACCGACCGCTAATTGTTGAAATTACCGTATTTTATACTCTGTACTGCTTTACTGACTTCTCTTCGTTCTTAACCATTCTATTTTGTACTAGTCAAAACCCAATAAAAACTATTGTTTAAAAAAAAAAAAAGAATACTATTGTCAGGGATCTAGACGAGCTTTGCGATCGCGCACGCTTATGCGCACGCGCGCACGGATTCAAATGAAGATTCCCACAACCGTTCAGAGACGTGCACATGTACGCATGCGCAGGAATGTTGTCAGAACCCAGAATCCGTCATAGCAGGAGGACTTTAGGACCCAGAATCTGTCAGAGCAGGAGGGCCCTAGGACCCAGTAGCTCTGTCAGCACATCACTTGGGCCTTTATAAGGAAGTCAGACCTTGGCTTTAGTGCTGTCTGATCTGCAGCTTGTCAGTACCTGTACCTGCTTGCCGTTATCTGCTACCTGATCCGTTACCTGATTGACCCGGCTTGTTTAGACCACCCTGTCTTCTCCTACCCTGACCCGGCTTGTTTTGGATCCTGCTAACCTCTGCCTGCCTGATCTCCGTTGCCGAACCCAGCTTGCCTCTG
>BLSH010203700.1:1129842-1166452 GCA_018402905.1 Glandirana rugosa
AATGTTATAGTGTAGACAAAACCTCTGAAACTTACCGAACATCGACGAATCGGCATTCCAATAGGCAGTACCCACATTATCAGTATCAACATTACTTGGTGCATGGACTCGCTCACCTCGGACAGAGAACATCCTCCTCTGGAGAGTCTCTTCTCTACCGTAGGTTCGAATTGTCAAGGAGTACTACTCGTCTCGACTGTCCGTTGTTTCCTCAAAGAACCCATTGATCAGGTCTGAACTATACCCTGGGTAGTCGTTCCATCTGACTTTCCGGCACGCAGAACCCAACGTCCCCTTACGTCACAACTATCGCTTGACGTCCAGTTATTTTGTCGACGCCACTCACATCGCTCTACCCCTTTTGTTTCAGCTGCCGGGAAGAACCCTACAGGTCAACGCCATTATTGACTCTGGTGCATGCAGCTGTTTTATTGACCTGCAGTTCGCTATCAACACTGCATTCCCCTGCAACCCAAGACGCACGGCCTTTCAGTCTACCTTGCTGATGGGTCCCATATCAAGTCTGGACTAGTTACCCAAGAAACTCCTTTGTTGCCTGTCAGCTCTGCTCATCATGAGGAACTGTTAAGCTTGGATGCCATCTCTTCTCTGAGAGGTCTCCTCCTACAAGAGACAGGCTCCACTCGCTCAGGTACGTGGTTCATTACAACTATGACTATTACACCCATGACGGATAACCTTACGGCTAAGCAGCTACAAGCCATTCAAAGTCTCCAAAACAGATGTGATATTGTAATAAAAAAAGTCTGACAAGGGTAGCAATTTTGTCATTATGACAGGCCCAATACGAATGCATGTGTTTAGATGTTTCGAAAATAGAGATTGGTATCACCCACTTTCCACTTCAAAAATTTTGGAATTCATCAATGAATACAAAAGTCTCGTCCTGAATGCCTTTATGGAAGGGCTGATTGACCAAGGCACAAATTATTTTTTAAACATCAAGTTTCCCAGAGAGGCAACTTTTTACGCCTTGCCTAAATTACGTAAAACAATGACTAACCCCTCAGTCAGACCCATAATATCAGGGATAGGATCTCTCACTGAACAAGTGAGTAAACTAGTAGACTGTTATGTCATGCCACATGTTATCAGGCTCCCATCCTATATTAACCACTTGCCGACCGCCCGCCGCAGCGTGACGGCGACAAGGTGGTTTGTTATCGCGAACCGCCGTCACAGGACGGCGGCCACGATAACTAGCATTGTGACTCACTGTGTTCGGGGGGAGCCAGGGAGCGGGTAGGGCGGACTCGATCGCCACCGGCTACCCGCGATGGCTCCCCCGCACGGAAAGAACGGAGGTCCGTGTATGTAAACACAGACCTCCGTTCTGTTGAAGGGGGAAGGGCGATGATCACAGCCTTCCTGTAAGTGAAAGCTGTGATTATCCCCTTTCCCCAGCCAGGGCAGTCCCCCCACAGTTAGAACACGCCCAGGGAACACTGTTAACCCTTAGAGCGCCCCCTGCTGGTTAACCCCTTCACTGCCAATGGCATTTACACAGTAATCAGTGCATTTTTATAGCACTGATCGCTGTATAAATGCCAATGGTCCCAAAAAAGTGTCAAAATGGTCCGACATGTCCGCTGAAATATCGCAGTACCGCTATTACTAGTAAAAAATAAAAAAATAAATAAAAACCCCAGAAATTAATTCTCATCATCCGTAAACGCGGCAACTTTTGCGCAAACCAATCAATAGACGCCGATTGCGATTTTTTTTTACCAAAAATATGAGGAAGAATATAAATCGAACAAAAACGGTGAAAAAAAATGTTTTTTTATATATTTTTTTTTTTATTTGTATTTTAGCAAAAAGTAAGAAATTTGGTTTTTTTTGCAAAATTGTCGCTCTTCTTTTGTTTACAGCGGCGATCAGAAATGACGCAGCGATGATCAAATACCACTAAAAGAAAGCTCTATTTGTGGGAAAAAAAGGACGCAAATTTCGTTTGGGTACAACGTCGCACGACCGCGCAATTGTCAGTTAAAGCGACGCAGTGCCGAATCGCAAAAAGGGCTCTGGTCCTAAAGTGGGAAATCCTTCCGGGGCTAAAGTGGTTAAGGATACACTGGACCTTCTAAAACGTATCAAAGGAATGTCAGTACCGGCCAGGGCCCTCCTCGTGATTCTGGATCTTGAGGCCCTTTATTCTTGCATCCCCCTCAGTGGAGTTATAGTGACTGTACTTAGACTTCTTTACTTTATCTTTACCCATAACTGGTTCACGTTCCTTGATGTCCATTACTTCCAGGTACCAGGGGGTCGCTATGGGTGCTAGATATGCTCCGAGTGTAGCAAACTTATTTATGGATATGTGGGAGGAGAAGTACATCTACAATGTGAGAAGACCGGAGCTAAAAATGTACCGAAGATATATTGATGATATCATTATCATATGGGAAGGCACTAATGACACTTTACAACAGTTTCTGGACCAAATGAACAACAATATATACGGTATTAAATTTACTGGAGAATTGAATAATGAAGGTTTGAACTATCTCGATCTATATATCTTCAAAACTGGTGATAAAATGGCGACGAGAACATATTTTAAAACAACTGACCGGAATGGGTATATCCCTATCTCAAGCTGCCACCATCCTAGATGGAAGCAGAACATTCCAAAAGGACAGCTACTAAGGATGAGGAGGAATTGCCACAACGAAGAAGATTTTGAACTACAAGCAGAGACCTTAATCAAGAGGTTCGAGCAAAAAGGATACCAAAGGAACGAATTGATTAAAACTAAGGAGAATGTTAGAAAGATACCAAGAAAAGATATATTGAAGAAGAAAAATAAAGACAAGAAAAAGACAAAAGAGGGAATCAACTTTATTACGGGATACAGCAAACAATATAAAAAGATAGAGAAGATTATTGGAAAATATTGGCCCATCCTAAAAATGGATAGGACCTTAGGGAAAATTATTCCTAGAAAACCGTCCTTCATATACAGAAGAGCTCGTAACCTCAGAGATTGTCTGGTCCATAATGTCATTAATCCTCCGGGGGGGGGTACAATTAATACCTGGTCTAAAAGGATTCTTTCGTTGCTCCAAATGCCTTCCATGCAGAACCACAAAAAAGCAACCTAGGAAAAAGGAAAGTTTTAGGTCCAGCACTAATAACAAGGAATATAAGATAAAAGAAGTTATTACCTGCAATAGCACCCACGTAACATATGTTTTGGAGTGCCCCTGCCGCCTTCAGTATGTAGGCAGAACGACAAGACCCTTGCATAAACGAATCGCAGAACATGTTAGAAATATAAAGAAGGGTTTCCCGAAACATAACCTCTCCAGACATTTCGATGAGATGCACCAAAGAGACCCCAGTAAGCTTATCTTCTATGGCATTGATAAAATAAAAGATAATTGGAGAGGAAATAATAAGAAAATAGAAGTTTCTCAAAATGAAACACGGTGGATTTATCTTTTGGATTGCCTGAAACCTAAAGGACTTAATGTGGATATAGATTTGAACTGTTTTATTTCCAATTTTTAACAGGATGATGTTCTAAATGGTTTTATTGAAGCCCTCTCCTCTTCTGTTTTTTAGCAGGAGGGAAGGAATGATTAAGGAAAAGAAAAAACTTTTTAATGACAACGTTTTACATAATATATGAGCCTTCTCATCCACATCCATGATAAATGAAGCATACCTAAGTCTTTTAGATAGGTTTTAAATGTTTTTTACTGGGAGGAGAGGTAGATTGAATTAATTTAAAGACAAAATTGTACCTTCTCATCCACATCCATGATAACATAAAAGCACACCTATGAGACTTCTCATTCGTAGTTCTATGATATTAAATAGTTCTGAATTTCATTTCAACAGAGCCGCTAAATATAAAGACACATGGTCCACACTAATAATAGTTCTATCTCTCTGTAACTTAGCAATTTTAATAATGAATTAATCCTCTCGTCCATACGAGGGATGTATACAAGCACAACTTACTCCCAAAGGAAATATATAAAGACACCTAGGAGCCTTCTCATCCACATCCACTGAGCTTCTTTTCCTTTTGTCTTTTTTTCTCCATAAGATTTGATGTTTCCGCTATCTCCTACACACCTGCGAGATATAAGGGCACAGAGCCCACTTCTTCTCTATATATTTATGTCTTCTTTATATATTTATGCCATTTAAGATCCTATTGGTATAATTTGTTTCGCCGATATTAGTGTTGAACGTAATGTATAAGCGCCTCCCTTGATATAAGGAATGTAATATATCTTTAAATCTAATACAAGTACTACATAATCCAACCTATTCTACATGTTTTAGTTATAAACAGATATATTAATATCATTATGTTATAATTTTTAAGAAAATTTTTTTCTGGAAATACATTAAGCGCCTCCCTTTATATAATGAATGCAGTATATTTTTTCGAATATAAGTACTACATATTTTACTCTTTTATCCTTTGCCAAAGGAATTCTAGTATTTTTACCCTGTCTTGAATCAATATATTTTACTTACCTTCTCGTAAAAATCCTCTCTTAATTAGAAAAACCATTTTTTAACCCCTTCTTAATAATTTTAAAATAATTTTATTATATATATTTTTTATTATATATTTTTTAATATATCTGCGTATGATATTAATTTACCTGCAAACATCATTGCTTTTCTAACATCTTTAACAGCCTGTTTATTGATGTTAGACTTCTTCCACAAAAAAGAAATGTTTTACAAGTAAACCTTCTCGTCCACATCATCCTCGAAATACGTATTAATACTGAAATACTAACGAACAATACTATATAACAAGTAGAAACCTAATGTGTAATATTATGGGGAGGGTATACATCCCCTTCCTGAAGCCGAGTAACGTTACGTAAATATATTAATAGATTAGAAAGCAACAGTATTACAACGAGAATATTGTAAGGTCTATAAGAAATATCTCCGCCCATTCAAAACCTCCAAAGTAACATGATTGGGTCTGAAATGTTATCACGCCCCTCCGGGCTAGTATATAGAGTTAAAGCTTGTTCCTTCGGCCACAGCCTCAGATGACGTCGGTTATGACGAAACGCGTAAGGCGTGGCCTTTCATACGTGATTGTCTGAATCAGTTTGCTAGCTCTCACAGCAGAAGGAACGTCCAGCGGTCAGCAGGAAGGGATATATACCTTCCTCAAGCAGGCAGGGCCTGCAAACCTTAGACTGTAAACGCGATCCTCTGCTCTGTATATTTTAATTTGAAGATTTTATTTTGGACATCAGTTTTTTGAGAAATAAAGTCCTACTATTCAACATACTACACTATCGGAGGGATTTTTCTTTTTTTGTTTTTTTCTGGTCAAAATCTGGTGGGAAGCGTTTTGGCGCCATATTGGATGCAGGACTACCACGTCCAACGGAGGGAAGCCAGGATCCGAGGATAGGAGAAAAGTGCGACCAGTTGGAGGAGACCCAGAACCGAGGAGGAAAAAGACCCCATTTACCACAGGCGGTTTACCCCTGCAGGGGTGGGGAAATCTGGTAAGTGCGGGCATAGGAGGGGAGCACGAGTCACATCTCTGTATTGGATACAACGTTGGGCACAAAAGTCACCTTTGAATGAAATCTACAATACTAATGACTACAGTATATCATTGATATTGAGAACCTCTACGAATCATCAGCGCTTTCAGTTCTTATGAAGTTTTATTAATTACGGACTTTTACGGACCACGGACCATTTACGGACTTTTTTATGGATTATAATTTTTTACGAAACATATCTTAGTATATAATTTACACACATATTGAGAGTCTCGACAAGTCATCAATGTTTTTGGATTTATGAATTTTTAGCAATTACGGACTTTTTACGGATTACGGACCATTTACGGATTTTTTACGGATCACAATTTTTACGAATCATAACTTATTATTTAATTTACTCACACCTCTATATATTTTTCACATTATTTAACTTATTCACATCTTCGATATATTTCTCAAATTATTTATTTATTCACTCATCCTTTATACACTCACAATTCTTGAAAGATATATGATATTTATTTGATGAATTCTTGCACACTTTTGCACAAACTTTATATTTACGTAATAATACACTTATGAACATAAAAGCTCAGTAATTAAAGAGACAGCGCCATCTCCAAATACATACCCCATTTTTTATGGGCACATGGTGAACTCCCACTTACGCGAACCTGTACCTGGGGGGATGGGAAAGTGAACTCTGCCAATGATAGCCTGAGTGTATATATGGACCAAGCCTTGTGCTGGTTCCGTTTTATTGATGAAGTTTTCGTCGTCTGGACAGGTATAGTAGAAGCATTGACAGAGTTTGTGGACCTTATCAACACCAATGATTATAATTTCAAACTCATGCTTAATTATCATCCGCCTCAAGTCACATTTTTAGACCTCCAAATATATGTAGATATTAACCAATGCCTGGGTATAAACCTTTATCGTAAGGAAACAGCAGGCAACACGATCCTCCACGTGGACAGTGCTCATCCCATCTCCTTAGTACATAGTATACCATATGCACAATATCTACACTTAGAGGTAACTGTACCAAACTAAGTGACGTCAAGATACAATCAGCCTCCCTTAGACAAAGATCACTATCTCAAGGATACAGCAAGTCCTTACTTAACCCCTTCTGGACCGCCCGCCGTCATTATACAGTGGTACTTTGCCATTGGGTACCTTTGCTATGGTAAAAGATAGCTACCATAACTCCAGTATTTTTGAAAATGGCAGGCGGTCCTCTTTCAGATAAAAGTGGTCTCTGATTCTCTGGATGCGGATTCGCCACAAGATCACTTTTAATCGAGGGTGAGAGAAGGGCACCCCCCCCCCCGCCATGCTCCGGTCATCCCCGCCACTTACCAGACCCGTCGGTAGTAGTGGAGACAATCTAATCCTCTGACCTCAATGTCTGGATGCCGACTGAGGGGAAGAAGTTGAAACAGAGGTATTCCGCCATCTGGTTGGATTAATAGTATCCTGTCCACATACCAAATTAGATACTAAACTAAATTGCAAGTTCCTCACAATGGGATTGTAAACAGGATACAAAGGAATATAAAAAATAATTACAAATGTTTATTGAAACATGTAGATAAAAATTAGTTGTTTAAAAGCAAACACATGATATGGATGACTGCAGTCAATAAATCTCTGAATAACCTGGTTGGAATATACACAATACAGTACAACCCAAATCCAACACGTTTCAACTTAATCTGATGATAGTCTTCATCAGGGACAATAGGTTAATTAGTTCCAAAGGAATATTTCTATGGATCACAAAAACATATCAGTTATGCATATGAAAAATCATGTGACATAGTACAAAGTATGAAAAAACATATCAGTACATTGTATCTTGTTGAATACATTTAAGGAAAAATGGTTATGCTAACCATTTATGCTCATGACTTACCACAGGGGCCAGCATCAAAAAGCCAGCCATTAATGGTTTCAGATGTGTAAAGTACAACTTGGAAATGGTGAACAAAGATTGGCCACATAGACAATGCCACACAAGAGCCCCGACAAGCTGTCCCTGCTTGCCAGAAGGGGCCATGGTGACAGGAAAAAAACACTGTTGCTCTAACAGGGAATCTGAAATGAACAGGGTTTTAATTAGTCTATAGACTACTTAATAAGTAAGCACATGTTGTTCACCAGCAGGTGTATCTTGGTACCTACTAGGTGTCTAGTCACAATTTTGTGGCATGCCTGAAACTTGCAGATGATGTGCTGCGTAGTAACAGAAGCCAGGTGGGTCAAATCTGCCACAGTATGTTTGGTAAGCAGTGTGTAAAGCCTGCAGCCTAAATAAATGGGAGTAACAGTGATGAAAGAAATAAAGACCGGTCTGGCTCAAGGTGTGTTTGCATGTGCACATAAGTGCTTGTCAGCAATCTGAAACACATGAATATAAAGTTTGTTGTAAGAAAAAAGCATGCAGGATGTGCTGTTAACATCTGTCATCAGAGAATCCCGTTCACAGAAGGATGGCCATAATATCATATAGTAAGCTGTAATGATGACCAAAGTTACCTTAATGAGCCGACAGAGTCCTATGAGATCAGCATCTTTACAGGCAGCCTGCTGGAAGACTAAATGGCTGTCTATAAATATGTTGCACAATTGTTTGCAATCAGGTCATTAGTTCCTAAGTTGGAGCAGGTGTTGCATGTCAGAGGAAGGCCCCCTGAGCTGACGGCGCACCAACGTCCCATTGGCTCCATAGCATTGCAGGGCGGAAGCGACGTCAAACGTCACTTCCGCCCAAAGCTCTTAAAGGAGACATTTTTTTTCAAGTGTCATTTTTTTTTATTGCATTTAAGTGTAAATGTGAGATCTGAGGTCTTTTATTCATATTTAAGAGGTCATGGCATGCTTTTTTCTATTACAAGAAATGTTTACATTCCTTGTAATAGGAATAAAAGTGATATTTTTTTTTTAAAAGGACGGTGTAAAAATAAAAATAGAAAGTAAAATAAATAAGAAAAAAAAATTTAAAGCGCCCCGTCCCACTGAGCTTGCACGCAGAAGCCAACGCATACGTAAGTCACGCCCGCATATGAAAATGGTGTTCAAACCACACATGTGAGGTATCGCCGAGATGGTTAGAGCGAGAGCAATCATTTTAGCACTAGACCTACTCTGTAACTCAAAACTGGTAACCTGTAGCAATTTTTAAACGTCGCCGGAGATGCAGATTTTAAGTGCCAAAATTTGTCACCATTCCACGAGCGGGCGCAATTTTTAATAATGACTTGTTGGTTATCAATTTACTCGGCGTAACATTATCTTTCACAATATTGGAAAAAAATAGGCTAACTTTACTGTCGTCTTATTTTTTAACTCAAAAAAGTGTTTTTTTTTTTTTTAAAAAAGGCGATTGTAAGACCGCTGCACAAATACAGTGTGACATAAAATATTGCAATGACCGCCATTTTATTCTCTAGGGTGTTATCAAAAAAATATATGTATATAATATTTGGGGGTTTTAAGTAATTTTCTAGCAAAAAAAAATGATTTTAAGGCATAAACACCAAGTGTAAAAAATAGGCCCGGTCCTTAAGTGGTTAAGAAAGCATATAATAAAGCCCTGTCCCAGGACAGAAATGCGCTTATTTACAAAACAACTAATAAGAGAAATAACTTCATTGTTCTACAGTCAAATCCATTACCAAATTTTCTTCTCAAAACTCTCAGATACGCCATCTACTACACAAACATTGGCAACTCGTTACCAATGACCACAATATATCAGATCCACCCCTGAGATTGTCTTTCGTAGGAACGCTTCCCTTCGAGACAAATTAACTCATAGTCACTATATTTCCACCCATTGTGAAAACAGGAAACCTGGTTAGATGTGGATCATATGAAGTGTTCCTGGGTGAGTGAGGGAACCCGTTTTATATTACCTAATGGGGAAAAATTCACCCCACATATTTTTGCCAACTGTGACACACAAGGGGTTGTTTATTTTATGTTATGCTGCTGCAGGTCGTTTTATGTTGGTAAGACGATCTGACAATTTAGGCAAAGGATCAAAGACGATTTATATTAGCCTTGCAATGGAAAGATGATTACCCCGATTAAGCTATGATTAAGCTCCAGTAATTTGGCGTGATACGCGTCAGCGGACTTTCCATCTTCCCATGTTCCTGTTTGATGTTTTTATGTACTATACATACTGTTTGGATTTTCTACAATAAAGGTGATTGCAAGAAGTGCAGCCGCCCAGCGCTTTGTTTTCTCTACTTCAGTGTGTAGAGCCACACCTGCAGCGGATGATAAGTGACCACGGTATGTGAGAGTGGAGGGTTATAACCTGGAGCGGTGTCTTTCTTTTTGATTACCCCGATTAGCCGCCACTTGGACCTCTACCACAGGTTCGATGCAGGAGGCTGCAATTGGGATAAAATAATTTTACAAAAAGAAACGTTCTTGGTAGAAATTCTTGATGCTGCCAAACCACTGGGTTTAAATGAGGTATTATCTTATAGACCATTTCTGTAGTTCATTCACTTTTAGTCTATTTCATATTTCCCCTTTAAGCGGCCCTTGGGTCTAATGTATACTTGTGTGTATACTTGTGTGTATATATATATATAAAAATATGCACCTAATGCCCCATATGCCCCTAATGAGGCACAATCAACATTTTTCTATTAATTTTTAATGACCTTAGACAAATATAACTCCCCTCACGTTATTATAGGTGGTGACTTCAACCTTGCCGCCCACCCAGCCTTGGATAGAAGCTCTCAGACCCCAACTTCAAGGTCTTTCACCAAATCTTTATCCAAAACTCTAAATAATTTCCAACTACTAGATACAAGGAGGTCACATAATAAAGGCATCAAATCCTACACATATTATTCAGCCCCACATGACTGCTTCGTCAGGTTGGACTACATCTTTACTATCCCTATAATACTAGCCAACTCCTCAGGTTCTGATATTCATCCATGTCTCTGGTCTGATCACCAAATCGTAACATTCAACACATCACATATAGGCCTCACACCCACCTCAAATAATTAGAGAATTAATGACTCCCTACTTTCCAACCCCTCCATTTTACAACAAATAAACTCTCATAATCTCATATTTTACACTAAGCAACAATGCTGACACCTCCCCCTCACCATTATGGACTACACATAAGGCAGTGATTAGAGGTCACCTCATTGAAATTGCAGCCAAAAAACATAAACTAAGAATTTCTGAAATTAAATCCTTAACCAGAGAATTAAACATATTATATCACAAACTTAACCATTCAGCCTCTACGGAACTAACACTTCAAATTAAATCTAAAAGACTGGCTTTAGATCCTCTCCTTTCACAAGACACGGAGAAACAGCTTAGATTCTCTAAGGCCAGATTTTTACTTCAAGGGAATTCCACCTCCACTATCTTTGCAAGAAAACTCAACCAATCCATTAAACCACCGCATGTCTTCAAACTTCGAGACAGCAATGGTAACCTGGTCACTCACCCAGCTGAAATACAACAGATTTTTCTTAAATTCTATAAAGATCTGCTTCGCCGCGGCTTCATCTCAGGGGTGTACAAAGATGGCCGCCGCTCCGGCCGCAGCTACAAGAGGCATGGAAGGCCTGCGATCTGAGGGCCTTTGCAGCTCAATCCGCCCAGACTCTAGGCAAGTGCTATCACCAGCAATCTTGACCTATACCCCAATAGCACAGGGAAGCATTTTGCAGCATGTCACGCCGTCCCCAACCTCCACAGAATCACTACTAGGCCGCATCCCCTGGGGCCTAACAGCCCAGCCCTGACATCACCCAGCTCCCCCAGTCCTAGCATCTCTTTACAAGTAGAAGATCTCTACCAAAAATTTTCATCTCTTCTGGAAAGGGGGCTAGCAAATACAGTAGCCACAATAACAGGGGAGATCAAATCGGACTTTCAAATGTTGGGGGTCAGGATAGAAGCAATCGAGAATAAGCTAGACTCCATTTGCGGCAATATCTAACCAAAATTCAGACCTTATTGGTTCCTTGCAGGAACAATCAGATACGGCCCTCTCAAGAATCGACGACCTAGAAAATATAATTTTAGAGCGAGAGGCCTGCCAGAGGAGATCAAAGACATCCCTGATGCTATACAAAATCTGATCACCAACTTACTTCCGGACACCCCAAAACATTGCCTAGAACTGGATAGGGCCCACAGAGCGCTCGGTCCCCCCCGGAAAGATGGCACCCCAAGAGACATAATTGTCAAGCCCCATTTCTTCGCTATAAAGGAAGGGATCATGAGACAGTCCAGATCTGCAGTCAAGATTCTCTGCAAGGGGCACCCAGTTAAAATTTTCGCCCTGCAAGGGGCACCCAGTTAAAATTTTCGCCGACCTGGCACCATCTACGATACAGAGAAGGAGAGCTTTAAAACCCCTCCTGGCGGTGTTAATGGAGAAGGAAATTAAGTATAAGTGGTCTTTTCCATTTGCTGTTAAGTTTTCCTTCAAAGGTCGGGAGTATGCCTTTTCTTCGTTACAAGAGGGGGAGAGACTTTTTCTTCATCTGAAACTGATATCCCAGGAATCCGACATGGAAACCTCTAACAACACCACCAGTTCGTCCAAGAGACAGTCTCCCACTAGTCCCAGGACCCCTCTCTGGATGAAGGCCAAGTCAAAACGGGCGAAAGACAATGGCCCCCCCTGAAATTTTTTTTTTTTACTAGTAATGGCTGCATCAGTGATTTTTAGTTGGACTGCGACATTGCGGTGGACAGATTGGATACCTAACTGACATTTTTGACACTTTTTTGGGAACCAGTGACATTATTACAGTGATCAGTGCTAAAAATATCAGGGGTGATCAAGGGGTTAACTGTGTTCCCTGGGTGTGTTTACTAACTGTATGGGGGATGGGCTGCCTGGCATAACACAGAAATACATCTTCCTGCATAGCAGAAAGACAATATCTCAGTGTAATCCCCTGTCAAAACGGAGATCTACCTTGTTTACTTCAGCAGATCCCCGTTCTGTCTCTGAAAAATCGTGGGCGGCCGGCGGACATCGAGTCCACCGTACCCGCTGATTGGCTCCCCTGCTGACCAATCGGTGCGTGCACATGATGCTGCAGAAGCTAGTGCACAAATTCGCGCAACAGAGCCACCTTGCCTCAGTATAACTGCGGAGAGTGGTCAGCAAGCAGTTAATATGGCCTTAATATTAGATTATAATATTCAGTATAGGAAATAGTGAAAAACAAATTGTCCCCACCCCTTGCTAAATCATGAATGAACTATGATTAACCACATTTTTTGGAAAGCTCAGTTAGATTTCACTTGCCACAACTGGGCCTGATTACTGCCAGACCTGTTGAATCAAGAAATACCTACAATAGAGAAGAACAAAAAGATCTAAAAAAGCAACACATGCTGCGATCTAAAGAAATTCAAAAACAGATGAGAAACACAGTAATTGACATTATTGACATTGACATGTAAGCCTGAAAAAGGTTTCAGAGCCATTTCTAAGGCTTTGGGACTCTAGGAAACCACGGTGAGAGCCATTACTCACAAATTTAAAAAACTTGGAACAGTGGTGAACCTTCCCAGGAGTGGCCAGCCTACCAAAATTACTCAAAGAACACAACGAAGACTCACCCAGGAGGTCATAAAAGAACCCACAACAACATATAAAGAACTGCAGGCCTAACTTGCCTCAGTTAAGGTCAGAGTTCATAATTCAACAATAAGAAATAGACTGGGCAAAAATGGCATGCATGAGAGAGTTCCAAGACAAAAGCCACTGCTGACCAAAAAAGAACACAAAGACTCATCTTGCATATTAAAATAATCTTTTGGGCAAATATTCTGTTGACTGTTGAAAAAAAAGTTAGACTTATTGGAAGGTGTGCATCCCGTTACATCTGGCATAAAACGAACACAGCATTTCATAAAAAGAACATCATATCAACAGTCAAACATAGTGGTGTAGTGTGATGGCCTGGGGCTGCTTTCTAACAGAAAATTCTGAAGGAGAATGTTTGGCCTTTAGTTTGTAACCTCAAGCTCAAGCGCACTTGGGTTATGCAGTGGGAGAATCATCCAAAACAAACAAGCAAGTCCAAATATTAAGGTTTTGGAGTGGCCTAGTCAAAGTCCAGAGTTAAATCAGATTGAGATGCTCTGACATGACCTTAAACAGGCTGTTCATGCTGGAAAACCTTCCAACGTGGCTGAATTAAAACAATTCTGCAAAGAGTGGGCCAAAATTCTTCCACAGCGATGTGAAAGACTCATCGTCAGTTATCACAAATGCTTTTAAACATAGGGCAGGAAGGTTTGGACAGCTTTTTTCCCTTAATAAATGAAATAATCATTTAAAAACTGCATTTTGTATTTACTTGGATTATATTTGTGTAATATTAAAATGTGATGATCTGAATCATTTAAGTGTGACAAATATGCAAAAAAAAAAAAAACAGGAAGGGGCAAATAGATTTGCACAGCACTGTACATGTGGAGGAAGGTGGTTCCCTCTCCTGTCACCTTCCACCTCCTTCCCCCGCTTTCCCAAACTCTCCCTTTGCACCAGGGAGTCCGGGACTGAAGCCAGTGGCTCCACCATAGTGACTTTGTACTATGATGATCAGGATCTTTTTTTTTTTTTAACTCTGTGAATGCTTTTACAGCCATGTTGATCATTTTTCACTCTGTCCAGCTGCATTCCTGCAGCCATTCATAAATAGTGTGATAGTTGTGATTGGTCACGGTTATCACATGATACAATGCTGCTGTGAATGGTCTTGTACCATGTGATCTCAGAGATCACAGATTGGTAAACAATGATGCCAGGAAATGACTTCTTGTTTACTACTTTCATGTGACTGCTGATTGGCCAATCAGCAATCACATGGTACCAGGGCCACTTACAATGGGCAATACAGTGATCTGTGCACGCTGTGTCTGGTGGACGCAACGTGCACAGATCGCGCTGCTGCTCCCCCAGGGGTGGTACACAAGGGGCAGATGTATTGGGGCTGCTCCTGTCCTGCAGTTTATGTACATGGGCCGGAGGGAAGTGATTAAATGGTGCTCACACGCCCTTCTGTATCTTGGTATAAAACTCTTCTCTAACATTTCGTTTACAGTGGGCCAACTATATCCTTCTTTACACCTCTTTGGAAACTGAATTGAAAATATAGTCTGCCTATATTCTTTCCTGGATGGGTAGAATAGCTGCAATAAAAATGACCATACTCCTTAAAATGTTGTATGATTTGTGTTCTTTGCCTGTTCCCGTTCTTTTCCCCTATCTGGAAAACTTAAGTTGTTAATCTTTAGAGTTATATAAATATACATTTATATAGGGTTCCATGGGATGCTAAGTTGACCACTCAACTCTTTATGCTACTCAACTGGGGGCCTGGCAGTCCCACACCTGCAGAGATATACAAGGCAGCCTAACTGATTTAGTTGTCTCAATTTTTTCTCTAAAACAGATAGTCTGGACTGGAGTCTGAACTGGATACTTGAGACTCAGGCAGGTACTCCGCAACCAATCAATTGCCTTGTGTGGCTCCCCCCAAGTACTGTAGGGAAATTATGTGCCCTGCTTTTTCCCATTTTCTTCATCTTTGCGACTGTTTATAAAGTTTGTATGAATAATTATAAAATCAGAGCTTGTGAAAATTCCCCCCAAAAAATCAAAACACTCCAGCAGCTGTATAAGCCCTATTACCCCAAATAGGTCCTCGGATTTAAACAAGCTCCTGAAAAAAGTCTATTCAGCTAAACAAATGTTGAGGAAGTGATGTCATAACCGCAACTGGAAGTTGTGGGTCCGCCATCTTTGATGTTGTAAAACTGCCATTGTAACTGCCTTTTTATGTGTAAGCATATACAGTATTTAATACAAGTGGTGGTTTTAAACGATGGGAGGCCTAAAGGATGTGGATCTGAGGACCAAAAAAGATTACAATTATGGGCAAAAATATTGGCACCCCTGCATATCTGTCAGATAATGTACCACTTCGCCAAGAAAATTGTTGCATTTACAAATGTTTATTTCTTTTGTTTGAATTGGTATGACACAAAAAAGTGCAGAAACAAAAGCCAAATCTGACACAATTCACACAAAACTTCAAAAATGGACTGGACAAAATTATTGGCACCCTCAATTTAATATTTGGTGGCACAATGAGTTTCTTACACCTCTCTATTGAAATTTTGGACCACTCTTCTTTCGCCAACTGCTCCAGGTCTCTCAGATTGGAAGGGTTCCTTTTCCCAACTGTTGTTCTGAGATCTCTCCACAGGTGCTCTATGTGGTTTAGATCTGGACTCATTGCTGGCCAGCTCAGTACTCTCCAGTGCTTTATCTTAAAACAACTCTGGGTGCATTTTAATGTGTGCTTTGGGTCATTGACCTGCTGTAAGACCCATGACCCCTGACGAAGACCCAACTTTCTGACACTGGGCCCTACATTGCTACATCCAGAATTCTTTGATAGTCTTCAAATTTCATAATGCCATGCACACGGTCAAGACATTCAGTGCCTGAAGCAGCAAAGCAACCCAGCAGTGACCCTCCACCATGTTTGACTTTAGGGACTGTATTATTTTCTTTCAAGGGCCTCATTTCTTTTTCTGAAAACAGTAGAATGATGGGCTTTATCACAAAGATGTAGTTTTGTTTCATACGTCCACAGCACATTCTCCTAAAAGGATTTTGGCTTTCTCAAGTAAGTTTTGGCAAACTCCAATCTGGCTTTTTTATGTTTCTGTGTCAGCAGTGGGGTCCTCCTGGGTCTCCTACCATAGCATCCCCTTTTATTCAGATGGAAATGTATATTGCGAGCTGACACAGTTGTGCCCCGTTCCTGAAGGCCAGCTTGAATTTGTCTGGAAGTTGATTAAGGTTCTTTATTCACCATTCAAACAATCCATCCTTGCAATTTTTGATCAATTTTTCTCTTTCGTCCACATCCAGGGAGATTAGTTACAGTGTCATGAACTGTACAATTCTCAACAACATTCAGATCTCGGGATATGGACTTGTAACCTTGAGATTGTCCATGCTTTTCCACAATTTTTGCTCTCAAATCGTCAGACAATTCTTTGCTGCTCTTTCTCTTCTCCGTGCATCGTGTGGCACAGAGAGACACACCACAGAAAGGTTGAGTCAATTTCTCATCATTTTAACTGGTTGCCTGTGAGATTTTTATATTGTCAGCAACTGTTAATTGGTAATAAAAGGGGCAACTGCTCTGAGGAACTAATACATAAAGATCAGCAGCTATGCACAACGTTATACAATATACTTTGCAAAAGTATACAATATACTTTATTGATTATGGACAATTTTTTGATTGACTTTTGTTGAGCGCTGCACCATTTACTTTCTTATACCTGTTAAATGATACAGGTGAGTTTAATTACAAATTACAGGAGCATCACAAACTTGGAATGGATTTATTTCTTACACTTTTGAAAAGGTGAAAATAATTTTGTCTAGTCCATTTTTGGAGTTTTGTGTGGAGTGTGTCAGGTTTGGCTTTTTGTTTTTCCACTTTCTTGTGTCATACCAATACAAACAAAAGAAATAGACATGAGAATGCCCAGCCATTTGTAATTGCCACACTTTTCTGGGTGAAGTGGTGCATTATCTGACAGAAATGCAGGGATGCCAACATTTTTGGCCATTACTGTATATGGACATGCTGTATTTGACCAAATTGGTAATTTTATCCATTGCATTGGGTGTACACATGCTGGTGGATAGGAAAACTGAGCATCACATGATATTGATATTGAGATTGTACTTGAACATTTATGTGAGCACAATCAATAGTGTTTTCTATTGGTTTAGCTATATAATATTACACTATGAGTGTTTTCGTTAGTTTTATGCATTATTCAATGGAAGTGAGAAATAGAGAAGCTTGGAAACTTTGGTCGCTGAGGGAGGAGTGCTACACCTAATGACTGTTTTCATTATAGCACAAGCTTAAAGGATAAGATTGAGCTTTGGGAACTTGTTACATGATTCACTAGTTTTTAGGGTAGAACATGTAACGTATTCCCGCTCCTGCGGTGGCTCGGAGATCCCAGCCCTGTGTGTGACAGCAGTATGAGGAGAAGTTCCTTGTACCAGCTGTCACATTTTGAAAAGAGCACAGCTGTGCGGGGCTCCGCCAACACAGCCATGTCGTTCATTCATAGAGTACTGTGAATGAATAACCTACAAGTACCAAGACGCTTTGTGGCTGTCGGTTTGTAGTTCTCAGTGAGCACTGTGATAGTTCATTAATTCTTCCTGTCAGTGTGAAACTGCCTGCTCGATGTACGGACAGACAGCTCATACTGATAGTCTGACAGTCTGCAGGAGACTTGAGCTGGTGATCACTAGGGCAATGCATTCCAGGTTTGTAAAAAAAATAGTAAATGCACATTGATTTTTTTTTAAGGCAAATTACTCTAAATCTAACTTTCTGGTGAGCGTTTGATAAAATTCTCTATTAACCACTTCAGCCCCGGAAGGATTTACCCCCTTGCTGACCAGAGCACTTTTTAGGATAGGGCACTGCGTTTGCTTTAACTGACAATTGCGTGGTCATGCGACGCGGTACCCAAACAAAATAGAGCTTTCTTTTGGTGGTATATGATCACCTTTGCTGTTTTTATTTTTTGTGCTATAAACAAAAAAAGAGCGACAATTTTGAAAAAAAAAAAAAATTTTTGCTATAGTAAATATCCCCAAAAAAATATAAAAAAAACAAATTTCTTCCTCAGTTTAGGCCAATATGTATTCTTCTACATATTTTTGGTAAAAAAAATTAAAAAAAATCGCAATAAGCGTATATTGATTGGTTTGTGCAAAAGTTATAGTGTATACAAAATAGGGGATATACTTATGGTATTTTTATTATTAATTTTTTTTTTACTAGTAATGGCAGTGATCAGCGATTTTTAGTGGGACTGCGATATTGCGGCAGACAGATCGGACACTTTTGACGCTTTTTTGGGACCATTGACATTTATACAGGGATAAGAGCTATAAAAATACACTGACTACTGTATAAATGTTATTGGCAGGGAATGGGTTAACACTAGGGGCAATCAAAGGGTTACATGTATTCCCTGTGAGGTTTTTTTAACTGTGGGGGGATTATGTTGACTTGTTATGTTGGGAACAGCAGATCTCTCTCCACTTCTGTGCCAGAATGGGGATTTGTTTGTTTACACTAACAGATCTCCGTTCTGTCTCTCTATCTCAGGTGGCCAGTGGACATTGTGGCCACCAGCCACGCGCATCGGCTTCCCCGCGTGCAATGGGCATGCCTGCTATATCGATTCAAAGGGCCGACGTACCAATACGTAATTTTGCAAGAACATGCCGACCTGCTGCTGTATAATGACAGCGGCTGGTCAGAAAGGGCTTAAGCACTGTATGGAAGACAACTTGAAGACTTTTTTACTGACACAGAAAATATATAAATGTTAGGGGAGTGGATCTGTAAGCGCTGGGACTAAATTTAAATTTGTAAAGTTTATTCTCTTAGGTCTCAACACTCACCTGTGGCTCCTCTTTTCAATAATCTGCTTTTCCCCACAGGCCTTTCTTCTCATCTCTTCCAGTGGTGGATTAACAAAGGCTTATAAATAATAGGCCAATATTTAGATCACAAAGGGGTTAAAGCTTCAAATTTCTTCTTCGAAAGTTGAGGATGACTCCCTCCGAATGATTTCATCTTCGTCAAATATTTCATTTTTTGAGTTCCCTCGAGCACTCTACGGATGATGTCACCACAAGAACTATTTTTGAGTACAGTTGTATGTGGCACCCTGGAAAAAAGGGGGCATTTTGGCACTGTGCTCCCTTTTTTTCATACCCATGACTAAGCTTTCTTACCAAACGGAATGGGAAGCGGATATGGGGATGGAGATGGAAGAGAAGGACTGGTCCCGATGGTCTGCCATGGTGCACAAGGGAATTATCAATAGCACATATGTTAAGGCAAACTATAAGGTACTGCCTCTTTGGTACCTAGTGCCCTCATGTATCACCAGAATCTTCCCGGGTGCCTCCCCTCTATGTTTCAGGGGCTGCAGACTGGAGGCACTATGTACCATGTTTGGTGGTCTTGTCGGAAAGTCCAACATTTTTTGCACTAGAGTATTCACCCTTATTTACTTGGTGACTAATGTTATTGCTAAAAATGCTAATATGGCACTCTTAGTGATCTGTTGGACGAGATACCTTGATACTCTCAGTCCCTTATCTTTTTCATTCTTCTGGCTGTCAAAATGTCTATTGCTAAAGCGTGGAAAACTCCAGTGGTAAATATTGTCGTAACTAAAAACAAAATTTCCTGGATAATGCTTCATGAAAAACTGGCTAGTACATACCAGATTAACAATCCAGATCTTAAAGTCTGGAATCCCTGGATCAGATATCTACAGTCTTCTATCAGAACTGGGGGCAGTGATGGCGTTGTGGGTGTTGTACTGGGCGGAGCAATTTTTATCTCTCTTTTATACCCTTTTTCTTTTCTTTACTCCTCTTCTTTCTCCTTTACCCCTCCCCCCTTTCTTTTTCATATTACCTACTTATTACCTGCAGGTTGTGTTAATTCATCCATTCATACTGACTGATTTTTGTGGGCTTCTTACTTATTGTTGAATCGAGTGTATTAACTGTCATGAGAACTTACCCCTTGTCTGGTTTTGGGATGGTGGGCTAATAGTACCTATGTCCACCTTCCCTCCCTGAGCAAGCAAACAAAATATTATTTCTACAAAATAATTGCGGACGAGGGTACTGGAGTTACTGCGCTATTTTTGATTAATTACTGTCTCGGATTAGGACACATTTGTGACACAGGTACCCTACTTTCAGATGTTGATTTTGATTAATCTTTGTACTTGCACATGTTGTTTTACCCTGTCTTAAACTTTAATAAAAATAGTGAAGCAGAATAAGCCAGGGTGTACAGTGCTTCATGCATAGTGGAATTCCAGCTTGTACCTAACTAGCTTTAAAAGTGCCCCCTCCTAACATCTATGCTAACTAATCTGTGTAAAAAAGAGTTATATACTTACAGTAATTAATTAAAACTGGATATACAGTCAGCGCACCCCTGAAGCAACCAATACTCTAAACCTTCTGCTAGCTTGCTAGCTGTACACCAAAAGGGAATTCCACATAACCCAAAATAGACAATAAAACATATAAAAGGTGCAGTGCAGAAAATAACCATTCATAACAGTATGAACGTAACGCAGTCAGTTACACAACAGTAAAGCAGATAGTCCCGTCCATGCAAATGGCTGTAGGAACTCAGATAGCAGCGGGTGACGTCACATACAACGTGGCTCCTTCCCCCGTACGCATTACGTTCTCCAGAACTTTGTCAGCGGCTTAGGCCCCGCTAACGAAGTTCTGGAGAATGTAACGCATACGGGGGAAGGAGCCATGTTGTATGTGATGCCACCAACTGCTATCTGAGTTCCTACAGCCATTTGCATGGACGGGACTATCGGCTTTATCGTTGTGTAACAGACTGCGTCTATACCTAGAGTAGGATAATGTGAATGTTATTTTAAGAAACTGATTTTTTTATTCATACGGAGAGCACTTAGATTCTTTATGCATTCTTTCTATGTGGCACTGCTTATACTTGTGACTGATGGCACGGCTGGAACTGTCCTGTTTATGACATCCCCGTTCCCAGGGTAGAGGGAAACTGCTTATTTGACCATCCTGTTCATTCGGGGGTCAATTATATGAGGTGAGCACGCAATCTATGTGCAGATGGAGGGTTTTATCACAGCTTTGAGGACTTATTATTCCACCGGGATGATGTTTCTGCCCCACCTCCTACCTGTCATCTAGTAGTTTTCTGATCTATTTGCTATGGACTGATTATATCTGCATTTCATACTGTTTTTATAGTTTTGATTTTAATGGTTATTTTCTGCACTGCACCTTTTATATGTTTTATTATATGCTTACAGTACCTATTTTAAGGCCACTCCGGCTCAATCATGTAATCTCATTTGTGTCAGCCAGTGGCGACGTTAACACAGAGGAGAGAGTGCTCTGACACTGGCTAGTAATGTTTGGAGTGGTGACATTACCCATAGGCTTCACTGCCCATCGATTGTCAGTGCAACTTCCTCTACCCAGCAGCCGGGCTGGCTGACGCGGGAGATTATGTGTCTGGACTGGAATAGTCTCAAAATAGGTGAGTATATACATACATATACATATATACACAAGTTGGACAGCATAGGTGTCAGGAGGGGAAGGGGACTAGTTGGATGTAAAGTGGAATCTGAAGCATTTATACAAGAATATTACACCAGATTTGATAAATGAGCTCTTATTGCATTATTATAGGTCCACATGTGACTAAACGTAAGTGATAGAACAGTCCATGCAAGGAATATGTTATTTATATGTTGTTTTACTGTAAACTGCACAACCATGGCTTTGGCCGGGATTAAAACAGCCTTTACCAATGAAAATGATCATTACTAACCTAATTAGTGAAAAATTTAAAAGCCATAGAAAAAATGTATAATCTCAAATGGGATATATTATCATTAGAGTTCTATACACAACACCAAATGATACCCAGAGGACTCAGAGAAAGAGTTATTTCCTTCCGAACATCTGCAAACAGAAATATTTGTAGAAAAGTGTAAAGCGGCATGCCTAAAACGTGGACTGGAAATCATACAACTTATAATTGAAGAGGAAAAGACACAAATGCTGGAAATTAATAAACTTTTGGAGGAGAGCACAAATTAATTAGATCCACTTAAAGAAGAACCTGAATTTATACGGCTAAATGAGCTAGTGAGAAAAGAAGTAGAAAAACTCAAAGAAATCTAAGGATGACTAAACAATCAAAATTCAGGAGAGACCTAGAGGACTGGACATGAGGAGAAATGTTTGATCTCACCAACAGAACAGGAAGAAGTCGATCACAACGTAGATACAGGACATTCAATCCGGATCAAACTCTTTCAACAGGATGTGGTGAAGAGGAACCTATGAAATCGATTACTTTTTTTAGAGAAGGGAGGAGGTGGCACCAAGATGGAAGAAGGATCTGTGAAGAAAACAGCCCAAAAACAAGGAAAGCAAAGAGAAAAAAGAATACGAAGATGGAAAAAATCCCCAAAAGGAGAGGGTAAGGAGATCTTCAAGAAACAAAAGGAAATAGATGATTGGGTATGAACACTAAACAGTTAATAACAGGGACCTCAAAATAATCAATCTCTCTAATTTTCAGTTACAAGACAGACACATCAGCCTTCTAAAGAAAGGATTGCCATTCTCACCTATAAATACTATGTCCGAATTTGAGGTATATAAAGATTTAAATATCTTCCTTAGAAAGATATATTATAGAACATTTTTCGAGGGTCCAGCCGAGCCTAAAAGCAATTTATTAGGGATGCTCTGTCCACACAGGAACAGAAGGCTATTGATGACCTGGTAGGACTTCTCAAAGAGAAAAACGACTCAAGTGCTGTAAGCAATGACGAAGATGAAGGGGAAAAATGGAGGAGGGTTGCAAACCTCAGAATAGTACATTCGGACTTCAAGAAAATCAATTGGAGCTCACAGTCCTCTGACAAACTAAACAGTGAAGAACGTAGAGCTCTAACAGAATTAAAGAGTGATATGAGTATAATAATTAAGAATAGTGATAGGAGGGGGGGGGGGGATATCGTCATTATGAATGAGGAAGATTATGTGGAAGAGACTGAAAGACAACTTAAAGATGAGTCTACATACATGAGACTAACAATCCCTTCCCAAATTTGACTTTTGAACTTAATTACAAACTAATGCTTGCAGAAGAGGCTGACCTTATCTCCAAAAAGAGCTGAAATATCTTAAAGGGGATACCTTCAATATTTCTATCTTCTATACCATCCCTAAGATCCATAAAAAAATCCAAAAAACCCCCCAGAAGACCCATAGTGTCTGTAATAGGTGGCCCCCTTGCCTTGAGAGAATCGGAAAATATTTGGATCTTCTGATCAAGGAAATGGTGACGCAACTGAAATTATTTCTTAAGGACATGGCGGACATCCTGAGGAAGCTACAAGACCTAACACTCTATACATTCATTCCCCACAAATGGGGTTTGAAATCGGTCTTTCACTACCTGGAGAAACATTATCCCCTGATGGGACACAGAACAAATTAATTACTGGAACTACTGGAGTTTCTGTTGAACAACAACTGCTTCCAATTCTATGGTAAATGCTATCAGTAAAACAGAGGGACTTCGATTGGGGGTAAAATGGCACTGGTAAATGCCTGTCTCCACCTAGGTCTCTGGGAAGTACATCCCTGTTTCATGCCCACGCTAGATCATATGCACAATATATTGATGATGTACTTATGATCTTGACAGAGTCCACTGAAGAACTACATAAATTTGTACAGGAACTTAATAGGAATGAGAGGAATGTTCGGCGCACATATAACTACCATCAAACACAAATTCCCTTCCTAGACCTGAATATCAGCCACCACATTGAATCCTTGAAATAAGGAATTCCAGTCGGCCAGTTCCTGAGAATTAGGAGAAACTGCAGTGAACTGGAACAGTTCAAAAAGGAAGCTAACTCTCAATACAGTTGTGCTCATCAGTTTACATACCCTGGCAGAAGTTATGATTTCTTGGCCATTTTTCAGAGAATATGAATGATAATACAAAAACTTTTCTTTCACTCATGGTTGGTATTTGGCTGAGGGCATTTATTCTCAATCAACTGTGTTTACTCTTTTTAAATCATAATGACAAGAGAAACTACCCAAATGATCCTGATCAAAAGTTTACATACCCCAGTTCTTAATACCGTGTATTGCCCCCTTTAATATCAATGAAGTATTTTGTGGTATTTGTGGATTAGGCTCTTTATCTTCTCAGATGGTAAAGCTACCCATTCATCTTGGCAAAAAGCCTCCAGTTCCTGGAAATTCTTGGGCTGTCTTGCATGAACTGCACGTTTAAAACCTCCCCAGAGTGGCTCAATGATATTGAGGTCAGGAAACTGAGATGACCACTCCATAACTTTCACTTTATTCTGCTGTAGCCAACAATAGGATGACTTGGCCTTTTTTTTTTGGATCATTGTCATGTTGGAATGCCCAAGTACGTCCCATGCGCAGCTTCCTGGCTGATGAATGCAAATGTTCCTCCAGTATTTTTTGATAACATACTGCATTCATCTTGCAATCAATTTTGACCGAATTCCCTGTACTTTTGTAGCTCACACATCCCCAAAACATCAGCGATCCACCTCCGTGTTTCACAGTAGGAATGGTGTACCTTTCATCATAGGCCTTGTTGACTCCTCTCCAAATGCAACATTTATGGTTGTGGCCAAAAAGCTCAATTTTGGTCTCATCACTCCAAATGACTTTGTGCCAGAAGGTTTGAGGCTTGTCTCTGTGCTGTTTGGTGTATTGTAAGCGGGATACTTTGTGGCATTTGCGTAGTAATGGCTTTCTTCTGGGGACTCGACCATGCAGCCAATCTTTCTTCAAGTGCCTCTTTATTGTGCATCTTGAAACAGCCACACCACATGTTTTCAGACAGTCCTGTATTTCACCTGAAGTTATTTGTGGGTTTTTCTTTGCATGTTGAATAATTTTCCTGGCAGTTGTGGCTGAAATTTTAGTTGGTCTACCTGACTGTGGTTTGGTTTCAACAGAACCCCTCATTTTCCACTTCTTGAACACTGCTGATTGGCATTCTCAATTATTGGATATCTTTTTATATCCCTTTCCTGTTTTATACAGTTCAACTACTCTTTCCCCTAGATCATTTGACACTTCTTTTGCTTTCCCCATGACTCAGAATCCAGAAATGTCAGTGCAGCACTGGTTGAAAGATGCAAGGGTCTGTCAGGAGTCCAGAAACTCATTGACCTTTTATACACACACACTAATTACAAGCAAACAGATCACAGGTGAGGATGGTTACCTTTAATAGCCATTCAAACCCCTTTGTGTCAACTTGTGTACATGTTATCAGGCCAAAATCACCAAGGTATGTAATTTTTTGATCAGGGACATTTGGGTAGTTTCTTTTGTCATTATGATTTAAAAAGAGTAAAGACAGTTGATTGATAATAAATGGCTTCAGCCAAACACTAACCATGACTGAAAGAAATGTTTTGTGTTATCATTCATATTCTCTGAAAAATGGCCAAGAAATCCTAAATTCTGCCAGGGTACATAAACTTATGAGCGCAACTGTATATGGGTTTCAGAGAAGGGGGATACTCGCACAGAACTTTGCAAAGAGCTAAGAAAAGAGTATATGATATAGAAAAGGGACCAACTCCTGCTAACCGGTGACACAACAAAGGAAAATGAAGCCCCATCTAGACGTCAGCAGATTAGATACATCACAAAATACGGGACACAATGGAAAGAAGTCCAAGAAACTTTGAGTAGTCACTGGCATGTACTTACAGCCAATTCCCAACTGGCAAGGATAAAAAGGCCACATCCCCATATGGTGGCCAGAAGAGCCAATAATCTCAAGGACATGTTAGTACATTCTGAATATCTAAAAAGTCCAGCTATTGAGAGACCCTTGAAAACAACTGGTATGTACCCCTGTGGCCATTGCAGCATCTGCTCATTCATAGAGAAAACAAAAATATTCAAAAATGCAGAAGTAACCAAATCCTATGAAATTAGAAGCTTTATTAACTGCTCAACAGAGAAAGTTATCTATATGCTAGAATGTCCATGCCATAGAGCATACATAGGGAAGACAAAAAGACCCTTAAGAGTGCATATTGGCGAGCATGTTCGAGCCATTAAGAAGAAAGAAAAGGAAACAGAATCCAAGGTCAATCGGAATCTCAATCCAATGGTACAACACTTTAGGGAACAACATAAAGAAAAAACAGAGGGTTTGAAGGTGAAGGATATAATAGCTCTGAATCTTCCACTGAGGAGAGGAGACTCTGACAGAGTCCTCCAACAAATTGAAAAACTCTGGATTTTTGAACTGAGTACACTTTTTCCAAAGGGAATGAACTATGAATTAAACTTTGGTGTCTTCCTAGAAAAATTAATGGATCTGAGAAGGGGTATGAATGAATTGACCCTCAACCATTGGTGCAAATCTGTACCTACTAGATCAAGATTTAAAAAAATAATCTGTTTAATTAATTTTATTTATTTATTCCCGTCCCACTATATCAATTCTGAATACGAACCTATAAGGAAGCATCTGACCAAAGCTTGTGCAGTCTGCAGGGACACATAGCTTTATATTTAATGATTGGGTTTTAACTTTATACCCCCCCTTAGACAACCAAAGGGTTAAGGCTTAAGACTCCATTCTACCAGTGCTATCAATAGGTGCAGTAGCTATTCTAATCAAGGAGTCTCCTTTAAATACCCCCCCAAAATGTTGCCATTCATGGAGGTTCTGAAGAAGCTTGCCAAAAAACTAGGCATGCGAAACATGTTATCCTAGGGGTACACTATTCACAGCCCCCAAGCACATTCCTAGGATTACAGTAAGGTGAAGAGCTGCAAATGACCCTGGGATTCAGCTTAACAAGATGCGGAGAGCAAATGCCCATCGGTGAACATATCCCAGCTGTGTGAAATGTGCAGAGGCCTACAACAGACTGACTCTGAACCAGCAAATGATACATCCGGCTGAGATGTCCATACACAGATGATTCATCGCCCCATGCCATCTCTCATCAACTGTGAGTCAGCTATATGCCAAAACCATATCATCTGCAGCTGACAGAACTGTGACCACGGACTAAATATGCACAATTAGATCGCACTGCTACTGGCCGTAAGGATCGGAGCTGAGGGATATGGATATTCCTGCCCGAGTATCTCACTAACTTTTGCTTTCAGGGCTCATCATCATTTAGGATATGTGCTCGGCATTACTGTCACAGTTTCTGCTGTGGGTCTACTATACATACATACATACATACATACACTTTATTTACATTGGCTGAGGAGATCTTTATTGAGGGAGTGCGAGTGACACATTTATCTGCTTTTGCTCAAGCACTGCATAAATCTATCTGTGTCATACATACACATGGTAGATTTGCATAGACTGTGTTATCTCCAGATCGGTCTGCTATTCCCACAGGACACACCTTCACCACTCTTAACCCCTACCTGTATCCATATGAAGAGGGATTGATCTCACACATATTGCTACTCTTTATGAACATATTTGATACCTAATCACCCTCAGTTTGATACTTTTTTGAACGAGTGATACACTATCCATGTGTGATGTTACTTTGATTAAATTCCCTTGTGGGACTGTTATCAATTTATGAGAGCCAATTGCTTACTTACCCATACACAGTGGATAGAGGATATTATCAATCACTCTCATCGGTCTGTGCCTGTTGGGCTGTGTATATGTCATATTTTTAATGATCAATAACAACGTTGTTATCTGCGGTGTATGGTGGAGGTTCTTGATTTGACTTTTTTGTCTTTTTGCTAATAAAATTATATGCCCAATAAATTATACAGTACACATTTTTAATAGCATACTGTCTGGGGTCACTTTATACCAACTTCCTGAGCACTCCGCCCATTCTTACTACATAGTTTCTCTGGTATGTTGATCCACACAAGCTCATGTGGAATGACAGATGCATTATAAGCCCTCCAATGTGATTCCCTTTCATTAGGGTGAGTCATTAAACCTGACTTTCTAGACTAAGGCATGCATGGACTTGTTCTATTAACAAACTTTACTTCCTTCCTAAAAAGAAGAAGTTATGAGGGTGGCTAACAGAATATTAGCTAACTATACATAGATTACAAAGAATGATTGTGATAGAAAGTGAATGCAGGAAACCAACCCTATAAAAAGCAGTTATGATCAAATGTACTGAACATTTATATGAAACACTTCTCGACCTAGTTCTGAACCTTACACTGAGCTGGGTGATATTGGAAATACTATGCTCTCTTTCAAGATTTCTGGCATAACATACACTACTGAAGCATAGTGTGCTCATTCTTTGAAGAAACTACACATTGAAATCAGAAATTATGGCAAAGGATTACTTTCCTCCTGCTATTAAAAGAAAAAGGATTTATTTTCACTACTATTACATCTACCCAAAAGGCATTTTATTGATAGCATTTCTACCTTTTATCATCCTCATGTTCACAGGTCTTACTGCTGTACTCCTTTATAATGTGTGTGCTTTAAAAACGGAGCTTAAAAACCTGCGAGCTGAGCTGACATCATACAGGAAACCTGACTTTCCGCTTCCTCCTACTATGCTGATGGATGACAAAAGTAAAGGAGCAAGTTTTGGGAAATACCTCTCATGGAGAGAAAAGAAGGTGGTAAGTTTCATCAACAGTAATCATCAAGTGGGATATACAACATAGTTCTATGGATAAAGAGCAGTTGTAAAAAGTATCTGTAGCCATTAGTACACCCCACCACCCAGTGCCTTAAATTTACAGGAATGGTATATAATTAGGTTGTCTATAGGTTAATACTGTATATATAGAGAGCTGTGTCAGAGAAAAAATGTATTTGCCAGGCTATTTTCAAATATTAGATTGCTGTGCTTTCTTCTGGTCTCAATAGTAATAGCGCTGCTGGTCACTATAGATTGCCTTCTTTTGAAAATGCAAAGTTTCCTGAGCTTCACTGGCTTTAACACTTCTAAGTCACAACAAATATGTAGCCAATGATGTCAGAGCAAAGTCACTTCCATCTTGCTTGGGGTGATTGTAGCCGTATTAGTGTACTTGAGACAGAAACCATTGAGCACCGCCCATGATACTTTTTTTTACTTGCATTAACATACAATTTTTCAGGACAAGCTTTTGGGGTATGTCCCTTTCTTCAAGGTCCCAGCAGGACATACCCAGGGGACATAACCAAAGCTTGTCCTGAAAAATTGTATGTTAATGCAAATACAAAAAGTATCACGGACTGCACTTAATTGTTTCTAAGAGCAAAGTCCGAATTCTTTATTTTAATACTTGTTCTTTGTCAGTGAAGCTATTGGTTCAGCATGACAACCAAGTGACTTTTAAGAAGGAAAAGTCAGCTATTTCTCTCACATGCATTAAACACATGCATTGAATGCAATATTTATCTTAATGAACTGCTTAACTCATCAAAACACACCAAAAAAGGCACATTGACTTTTTTTTAGTAATGAAGCTGACGACAACACAAAGTAATGCATTCTTGCACATTGTGGTGTGGTACAATGCACATGTAATGCAACAGGGTGAACCTGGCTGTAGTCTACAATTTAATTCAAGCTCTCAGGTTGGCACAGGACCATTGTATGCTTACTGTGTTGCTTACAGTATATCAATCAGTATAAAACAATTCGTATTTTATTATTTCTCAGCCTAAGTTTGTGCTTACCATTAACAGACAGGTAAATCATTAGAAGTCCACAAAGAAGACGCCACCAATTTACTGCTGAAAAGTCGATCACGCAGATATGCACCCGAAGAAAAAAGTAAATCCATTAAATGATATTTTTTTTAAAGATAAGATTATGTTAAATGCCTAGTCATGCCAGTATGTGTTGTAGTCATGAGACTCTGACACTTCAGTTAGGGTTGTCTGGGTCTGTGTTTAGCAGTGGTTGAATGTGTTCACATAAGAGAGCATTGTCCTCTTTATTGGAAGACATCAGTGCATACTAGGACTTTGTTGACTATTTGCTGTGCCATAACTAAGGTAATAAAACAATAATAGGTATTAAATAAACAATTCTATCAACTATCTTTCATCGTCTTTGTGAACACTTTCAAACACAAAACCTAAAAGTACAATACAAGACCCCAGTGGTTCCCAACCTGGGGTATACATTACCTTCACATATGTCTGAAAGTACCCCATGGACTGCTTCCAATATCTACAAAGGATAGCCACAACTGCTATTTCTGACCAGGCCATTTTTTGCGATACGGCACTGCGTCACTTTAACTGGCAATTGCGCAGTCATGCAACGTTGTACCCAAACTAAATTAACATCCTTTTTTCCCATAAATAGAGCTTTCTTTTGGTGGTATTTCATCACCTCTGCGGTTTTTATTTTTTACGCTATAAAAAAAAAAGTGTGACAATTTTGAAAAAAAAAATATTTACTTTTTGCTATAATACATATCCTAAAGAAATTTAAAAAAACAAATTTCTTCCTCTGTTTAGGCCAGTATGTATTCTTCTACATATTTTTGGTAAAAAAATCCCAATTTGCATATATTCATTGGTTTGCGTAAAAGATATTGCGTCTACAAAATAGGGGATAGATTTATGGCATTTTTATTATTATTTTTTTTTACTAGTAATGGCGGTGATCTGCGATTTTTAGCAGGACTGTGATATTGCGGCGGACAGATCGGACACTTTTGACACTTTATTGGGACGAGTGACATTTATACAGCGACCAGTGCTATAAAAATGCACTGATTACTGGGGAAGGAGTTAACACTAGGGGGCGATCAAAGGGTTAAGTGTTTTCCCTGGGAGGAGTTTCTAAATGGGGGCTGGGCTGGCTGGAGGAGGAGAGAGATCACTGTTCCCGATCACTGGGAACAGACAATCTCTCTCTATTCCCCTGACAGAACTGAGATCTGCTTTGTTTACACTGGCAGATCCCCATTCTGCCTGTCTCTGGAGTGAACGCGGGTGGCCGGTGGACCTGCTGGTTGGCTCCCCCGCTTGCGAGTGGGTGAATGTGCGTGTGGCTGCAGACCTCCGTGTATGCGTCCGACGTACAATGACGGCGATTCACGCAGCTGTGCCAACCTGCTGCAGTACAACTTCAGCGGTTAAAAAAGTGCTAATTGTGAGGAAGAACTAGAAGTGTATACAAAGATATTTTACCAGTAGGGTTGTGGAGAAATAAAAAGATTTAAGCTGAAGATAAAGTATAAAGCTGGCCATACGATGATTGTAATTTAGCTGGTTCAGCAGAGACCTGACAAATTTTGTTCAGTGCGTGAGCATTCCTGCTCGACAACATCCATCCTTTGACCGACTTCTGTCAAAGAGCCATGTTAGAAATTTTTTTTCAATTCAAGTGGCTGCAGCTGCTGATCAATGTATTTTAACAGCCATGGGTGCAGCCATTGGAGTACAATGTATGGCCAGCTTTAGTCTTGGTTAGACATGGCCTTAGAAATTGAATGAAGGTAATCTAATGCATAAGGCCTTACATTGTAAATTGTAGATGCTAAAATATGTGATCCTATAGGTCTCATATATAATAGTTATTTGCAGACCAGGAGATGTATTTACATAGCAAAATATATACCCTACAGTGATAACAGTTATATTAATCAAGGAGGCTCTGCATTACTTGTGGGGGTCCAAGAACATTGGTTCTCAACCTTAGTCCTCAAGTACACCCAACAGGCCATGTTTTGGGAATTTCTCCTAGATAAAATAGCTCTCCAAAATATCAAACCATTGCCTCTGATTTAAAGCACCTGTGCAAGATAAAGGAAAACCTGCAAACATGGCCTGTTGGGGATACTTGAGGACTGAAGTTGAGAAACCACTGTCCTAGAAGAGTCTGTATACAGATGCAGCCCTCCTAGACACACCAACTACTCCAGACTGACATCCATTCATCAAGGCATTTTAATATTTGCATAACTCCTATCAAGAGACAACCAGCTCGGAGCTGATGGTTTTGATAGGAGTACTGAAGTGCAGCACCCTGCTAGCCCCTGCTAACAGCTATGTTCTGCCTATATACATTGCATAGATTCAGTGACTTCATGGATCCTAAAATAAGATATGTAAGGAGAACTGAAAGGGCTTCTTTAAAATTTTAATGTACATGTTGATGAGAAGGGAAAGTAGGAACCAGGGAAGGCAAAACATAAGCAAATGAAATGTCTGCTTTAAATCTTTTTTTTGTAAGTTGGTGACAGGGTCACTTCAGAGCTCTCTGCATCTTATGATCCATAAATAGATTTGGAAATCTTTTTCATTGCGCTTTAGTAAAGGTGTAAGCCCCATGTTTCATTATATTATGTATTAAAGTGCATTAGAGATGGCAATTTTGACAGTGTATGTGCCCATGCATGCTTTGAGCCAGCCAAGGTAGAAAATGTGGCCTATTTTATGAATCTAACTTTTGACAGAAACAAACGCATGGTAAATGATAAAGGTTTGATACCTGTCGATTTCAATTACTGCCACTACTCAAAAAAAAAATTCTGTAGTGTGTATTATTATTTATTATACAGGGTGGGCCATTTATATGGATACACCTTAATAAAATGGGAATGGTTGGTGATATTAACTTCCTGTTTGTGGCACATTAGTATATGTGAGGGGGGAAACTTTTCAAGATGGGTGGTGACCATGGCGGCCATTTTGAAGTCGGCCATTTTGAATCCAACTTTTGTTTTTTCAATAGGAAGAGGGTCATGTGACACATCAAACTTATTGGGAATTTCACAAGAAAAAAAATTGTTTTAACGTAACTTTATTCTTTCATGAGTTATTTACAAGTTTCTGACCACTTATAAAAGATGTATCCATATAAATGGCCCACCCTGTAGATAGCATTCTAATGAGCTTACTGGTCTTGTTAAAATCAATGTTGTTTTATTTCAGCTTACCCATCTTGCTTGCAACTTATACTAGACAAAACAAAAAGTACTGAAAATGAAGGTATGAAATATGCATGTATTGCTATATTTTAATTTGCAAAATAGTTTATTACTAAAACATATAACGTAATAGCTGTTCATTCAGCCATAAATCGTTCATCATACTTTCCTGTGCTCTTTTCCTCTGCTGACAATTATCAGTTAGTATTGTTCTCACCTATTTCTGTTGACTAAAAAACACCACCCCCTATGTTATGAGGAGGGGGCGGTATTATTTGGTCCTGACACACTCCCTTCCCAGAGTGACAACCCTGCTCCTCCTAGATACTCCTAGATAGGTTGTCACCCTAAGATAGGAAGTGTGTTCCTGTCAAGATAATTAGCTGAAAATAAAGAAGAAAAAAAGTGTGGAAAAGAGAAGCCAAATTCAGCAACTAAGGAAAGGAGAGATGCAATACATTAAATCATGGATGCTCAACATGTGGCCCTCCAGCTGGTGCGGAACTACAAGTCCCATCACGCCTCTGCCTTTTAGAATCATGCTTGTAAGACCCCATACACACTATTAGATTTTCTGCAGATTTTTGACTTCAGATTTACCAAAACCATATAATATGAGGTCAAACCTTAGGAGTTTTTTATTGTGTATGCAATCAGGCAGGCCCTTGCATTACATGGTTTTGGTAAATCTGAAGATAAAAACCTGCAGAAAATCAAATATTGTGTATGGGGGTCTAACTGTCAGCAGCTTGCAATGGATCATGGGACTTCCGCAACAACTGGAGGGCCACAGGTTGATCACCCATGCATTACATTTTTGTACTTGGGTTAAGATACACTTTGAGCGTATATTTTCTAGTTTGGAAAGGGCCACATTTTTTGTTTGTTTAACGAAGAGTGGATGTGTTTGAACGTTTTTAAAAGGTTTTTATTGCTGCCTGTGATTCCTTTGGGAAGATTTAACCTGTTTGTCCAAATGACCACTCTTACCATGGCATAACGTGATGCAAATTCAAAAATGTTACTGTTGTCATCAGAACAGAAAGTGACAGGAAATCCAAAATTTGGTTGCCAGAACAAGCCTAGAGGAGAAATCTTCCACCGAAGTTACATGTTTCAGTGACAACTAAGAAGGCATTTACTCTAGCCTTGGACAAATTTTCTGTCCCCCAATCTCACTTCTTGTGCCTCTATGACAGGAAGAAAATACAAATAGTGAAAAAAAATGACTGTAGTTTTACCAACTAATGGCAGACTTATAAAAGATGTATATTTACATTTTTATATAACTTAAATCGCTTGAGTTTGACACTTCAGCTTGTGTCAAGGCTTTTAACATGAAAGTGATTGTAAAGTCTCATAAAAATAATAAACACATTATACTTACCTGCTCTGTGTAGTGGATTTGCACAGAGCAGCCCAGATCCTCCTCTTCTCGGGTCCCTCTTTGGCTCTCCTGGCCCCTCCCTCCTGTCGAGTGCCCGCACAGCAAGCAGCTTGCTATGGGGGCACCTGAGCCGAGTCACAGCTCCCTGTGTCCATTCAGACATGGAGCCCTGGTTCGGCCCCCTCCCATCCCTCTCCTGATTGGCTAACTGACTTTGGTTGACAGCAGCGGGAGCCAATGGTGGCACTGCTGTGTCTCAGCCAATCAGGAGGAGAGTCCTGGATGGCTGAGTCACTTGTGGACATCAATGGACAAAGATGGGGCTCAGATAAGTATTAGGGGGTGCCGGAGGGCGGCTGCTGCACACAGAAGGTTTTTAATCTTAATGCATAGTATTAATGCCTTAATTAGTGCATTAAGATAAAAAATCTTCTTCCTTTACAAAGTGAGCCTGTTTGCAGTTCAGTGAACTTCTGAACAAAATGGCCTTATATGTCCTATTCACCCATGTGAAAGTGAATATGTTTGTAAACAAACCATAGGGGATCCCAGGCTTTGTCACCCCTCCATCTCCCTTGCAAGGTACCCTGTCATGTCAAAAGGCATGTGGCCTGGTATGGTTCAGGAAGGAGGGGGGGCTACGCGCTCACTGTCCTTCTCCTTTTCTAGCCACCCAGACAGCATGCTTGGATAAGGTTCTAGTAAGAATTTCAAACGGAGGCCCATGATGTTTTATTTTACACTTTTAAATGGTTAAGTGATACTGTTCCATAACTTTACATGCAGCTTTAAAGCATCCCCAAGCATGTTTTTTTGTTTTAAGTTTCTTTTTAATTATTATTTTTTTCAATGTTGCCTTTTAAGGCACACGAAAAACCTTCCTACTACTGAACGGTATTTTTGAAAACACTCTTTTGCATTAGTACATGTTCCCCGTGGCAGTGCCCCGTGTGAGAGATTAGCTCTGGTGGGGTTTACCTTTCTTGGGAAAAAGGCAGTTGAGACTGAAGTTTCTTCAAAACTGGCTTGCAGCCAGGTTTATTGGCAAAAAAGGTTGCATTTAAAATAAACAAAACATAAAATAAATCCTTGCCATCTAGGCTCTAACTAAACATCTGTATCCCTTACTGAGCAGTGCAGGGCTTGTCCCGGACACCCACAAAACAAATTTATTGCAAACCTTTTCTTTAGTCCAAAAACCAAAGCTCCGTGTGTCAGCTCTCTCCACCTGATTGCTCTCAGAGTCCCAGGGCAGAGCCAACTTTGCTCTCTTCCTGGTTTATTTAACCAACACCTAAGAGTGGACACCAGTGGACCACAAAATCTGGCCCCCACTCGAGTCAAGAGTCGGCATCTTGCTCTACCCCCTGCCCAAGCCAAGCTGAGATCTAAGGTGGCCTGGAGAGAGGAGGGGAGAGAGGGGAGCAGGGAGCATAACAGCGACTTCAGCTGGATCTACACAGGAGTAGTGTTGAGCGAACCCGGACTGTAACGTTCGGGTCCGTACCGAACTTTCGGGTGTCCGGGGCACGGACCCGGACCCGGACATTTCAAAAATCGTTCGGGTTCGGTTCGGGGTTCTGCTATTTTACTCCACGTGTTGAGAAGCTGCAGGGCAGCCAATCAACAAGTGTTTCACTGGTTTGCCCTTAGAAGCCATCACAGCCATGCCTACTAATGGCATGGCTGTGATTGGCCAGTGCATCATGTGACCCAGCCTCTTTATAAGCTGGAGTCACAGTGCTGCAGTCACATGCTCCTTGGGTTAGTGTAGGGAAAGGTAGCTGACTGCGTGAGGGACAGATTTGAGACATTTTAAGACCTGATCCTGCATCCTGAGATAGATTACTTTACTACTGCTGTCTGTGCTGTTGCTCTGAGGACAGATAGCAGAAATTAGAGATTTCACATACCGCTGCTTTGAGTTGCAGATCAAACTCTGCTTAAAACAACGATCGCTACGATCGTGCTCAACGATCAGATTGTTGGGGGAATTTGAGATTTCAAATACCGCTGCTTCGAGTTGCAGATCAA
>BLSH010203700.1:1168135-1185448 GCA_018402905.1 Glandirana rugosa
TACATCTTGACAATTTCTCCAAGATTTTCGAAATCCAAAAAAAAAAAAATGGATTTACGTCCCCGCAGCGGTCCCCACCGAAAACCACGATATCGGGGCTTAGACCCCGGGTATCGGGGCTCAGAGAATGACCCGTACCTGCCGTCTCAATACAGACACTTTTTTCCCTCGAAACTTGAGCAGGGACAGGCCAGGCATTAACAGTTACCTGCCCTTGTTTCGTTCGAGGACACATCTCAACTCGCTTGTGGACCTGCAAGCCCAAGACGACCAGGCAGGCTTGAAGCCCTGTTTCAGGCCCAGGCCCAGGCCTGCCTCCGTGCGAGCGTTCGGGTTCCGTCCGGACCCGGACCCGGACTTTGTCCCGAAGTTCGGACGGACCAGCAGAACCCGAACGTCCAGGTGTTCGCTCAACTCTACACAGGAGCTTGCTTTGTTCCCGTCCATTGACAATTACGGACCGGACAGGGACGAGTTCAAAGCTCCCTTTTTTCACAGACATAACTCTGCCGTCCATGCCCAGTAAGAGACTCGGGGCTATGGGCCCCAGATTCGGGGCTATAGCACCAAAAGCCACCCCTGGCGACGCCCCTGCATTTAGGTAAAAAAAAAAAAACCTAAAGCTTTTAGAACCTCTTTAACAGTTCTACATTCCTTCAACATCCCAGTCACTTATCAGCCTCCAGTAAAAACAGGGAACAAATCACCCATCCCAGGGACATTACAGCCTTACAATAGGGAGGACATTTCTGCTCTGAGAGATTAACAACACCCACACCTCTCCCTAAAAGGTAAACGTTTACTATATTAATCACTTAAAGAGTGGAGATTCAGATTCTTCCAATAATGACTATTCCTGTTCTATTTAACTCGTTTAGTAGAATTTCTGCAATAACTTTTTTGATCCAATTTTAAGAGTAACCTTTTGGGGATAAATGGAAAACTAAACCCAACAACAAAAATGTCAAGTTTTGCAATTTACCAGTCCTTATATGTGGCGGTTACATTAGTTTTCTTTTTTTAAAGTGGTTCTAGACCCAAATCCCCAACACAACACTCTTTGGCACAGTTTAATGGATAATACGGTTATAACCTAAATTGCATGGTGTACCTCCTAAAAGTTCATCTTATAGCCCTCGTAAATCTGCTTGTCTTTGAGCATGGTGTAAGCTTCTAATTCCCCCAAGCCCCATGTAGCGAAGATGAACAAAGGCAGATATGCTTGAAGTCCAGCCTGGGTGGCAACCATTGCTCCCTCCATAGCTGTAATGGAGAATTGAGCATAGCCACCCAGGGACAACAGGTGTGTTAATTACAGGATTACCGGGTGAAAATAAAGGAAAACAATCTGAAAAAAGTTAATGAATTCAGCCATCACATCTAAAGACTGGTAAGCTGAAATATATAGCATTTTTGTTTTTTGCTTTCGATATACACTCACTGACCACTTTATTTGGTACACCTGTTCAATTGGTAACACAAATTGCTAATCAGCCAATCACATGGCAGCAACTCAATTATTTTTGTTTCAATAGTTTTATTGATTTTATCAAGAAAAACAAACAACAGACATTGACTGTTATACATTATATGTTGAGAAGAATCAACTAATGAATCCATACAACAGGGTAGAAAAATTAAGCAGAAGTGAGGTAAACAGCAGGTAACTACAAAGTTCTCATCAAAAATTATGGTAATAGGTGTTGTCTCCATCCCTGGACACCCCATTGGGGACAAACTGTGGCCTGGGGGTACACTGCACCATTGACTGTAGTTCTCCCTTACCCAATTTTTATTCTAAAGAAGTTTATGGAAAGTGTGCAGAGTCCATGCTTAAAGATGATGCAGACAGATTGATGCAGACAAATTTTCCGTAAAAGAATCTGATTGATAATTATGTTACCGAACATAGGTTACAACAAATAGTACCTTAGCGGGCTTGGTAGAGGCCGATAATATTGTTTCATAAGTAACTCAAATATGTCACGAGTTATATACCCTCGCCCGGGCCTAAACCTGGGGATAAGGCCACAGTCTTGAGACTGTCTAAGCACATCTAGTTCCCTCTCAACTAGAGGGAAGGGGTGTGGGCGACGAGGAGAGGGGGGAAGGGATATGAAAAAGGGAAAAAAAAGGAGGGGGAGGCGTTTGAGTGACAGTCAGAGCTAGATTCTCTTATCTTTGGAGAAGTTATACTGGAGGTATACTGTGGTAGTATGTCCCGGCATTCAGTGAACATCTGATATGGTAAGTAGATTTGTGAAAGCCAGTATGTGTGGTCGAAGGGGCCCAGGGACAACGCCCTAGCTCTAGGCTCTTTCTTTTAGCTTGGGTCAAACCGCCAGCAGCTATTAGAATTTTAAACTCTTAGAAGCTGTTTATAATTGCTGTTTCTGTAAAGTGTCTCCAGCATGCCCATGTTTTGCTGAATTTGGAGGGGGTTTCCCGGGCCTGATGTATTAAGACCTCCATTTCCTCAGTTTTATTAATGCGTCACAGTCATTCTGCTATTCTTGTGGGGGGGGGGGGGGGGCTGTCCTTCTAATGCGTCGGGAGCAACTCAGTTAATTTAGGCATCTAGATGTGGTGACGATAACTTGCTGAATTTCAAACTGAGGATCAGAATGGGGAAGAAAGGGGATTTAAGTGACTTTAAATGGATTGATGGTGCCAGACGCGCTGGTCTGAGCATTTAAAAAACTGATCTACTGGGATTTTCATGCACAACCATCTCTAGGGTTTACAGGCAATGGTCCAAAAAAGAGAAAATATCCAGTGAGTGACAGCTGTGTGGATGAAAATGCCTTGTTGATGTCAGAGGTCAGAGGAGAATGGGCTGACTGGTTTGAGATGATAGAAGTAACTCAAACAACCACTCGTTACAACCAAGGTATGCAGAGTACCATCTCTGAATGCACACCACATCAAACCTTAAAGCAGATGGGCTACAGCAGCAGAAGACCACACCCGGGGCCACTCCTGTCAGCTGAGCTTTCTGATTTATGTTAAGGAGCCCTGACCAATCCCCAATCTGGATTGGCAAGGGGCAGGCCTCCTTAAATACAGTGATCTGTCCAGTAGGGGGGAGGAGAGTATTGGGTGGAAGAGGGAGATGTATTAGAGGTGCTGCGGAGGCCTCACCAGGGAAGGAAGCCCCCAGTCTGGGGGGGGGGTGACCTTGAGGCCTGGTGGCTCAGGTGCAGCCAGGAAGAGGAGTTGGTACCTGGAGCGGTACAAGGGAGCAGGAGAGCGGCAGAGAGGCAACATAGAGGACTCTTTAACCACTTCAATACTATGCACTTAGAACACTTCCCTACCAGACCAATTTTCAGCTTTCAGTGCTCTCACATTTTGAGTGACAATTACTCAGCCATGCTACATTGTATCCAAACAAAATTTTTATAATTTTTTTCTTACAAATAGAGCTTTCTTTTGGTGGTATTTAGTCCCCGATGGGTTTTTATTTTTTGCGATATAAGTGAAAAAACAGCGAACATTTTGAAAAAAAACAACTTTTTTTAGTCTCTATTGTAAAATTTTGCAAAAAATTTATTTTTCTTCATAAATTTGGGCCAAAATGTATATTGCTACATATCTTTGGTAAAAATAACCCAAATTAGTGGATATTATTTAGTCTGTGTGAAAGTTATAGAGTCTACAAGCTATGGTGCAAATCACTGAAAATTGATCACATCTGATCACACCTGATGTACTGACGGACAATCTCATTTCTTGAGACCCTAACAAGCCAGGACAGTACAAATAAATATGGCGATACCACATGTGTGGGACATTTTCACAGCCTGGCCAGACGCCCAGCATTGACATAGCATCTTCAGGCGTTTTACAAGCATAAATTGCACATCTCATTTCTCAACCATCTATTACACTTTTGAGGGCCCTGGAGCACCAGAACAATGGAATAACCAACAAAATGACCCCATTTTGGAAAGCTAACACCCCAAGGTATAATGTATGAGGCATAATGAGTCTTTTGAATGGTTCATTTTTTTCCAGAAGTTTTTGGAAAATGTGGAAAAAAATGAAAACACATTTTTTTTTCACAAAGTTGTCCATTTATAAGATATTTCTATCACATATCATGTACATACCAAAAATAGCACCCCAAAATACATTCTGCTACTCCTCCTGAGTATTAGCGATACCACATGTGTGAGATTTTTACACAGCCTGGCCACATACAGAGGCCCAACATTGACGTAGCACCCTCAGGTATTCTACAAGCATAAATTGCACATTACATTTCTCAACTACCTATTACACTTTTGAAGGCCCTGGAGCACAAGGACAATGGAATAACCAACAAAACGACCCCATTTTGGAAAGCTAACAACCCAATGTATAATCTATGAGGCATAATGAGTCTTTTGAATGGTTCATTTTTTTCCAGAAGTTTTTGGGAAATGTGGGAAAAAAATGAAAACGCATTTTTTTTTTCACAAAGTTGTCCATTTACAAGATATTTCTATCACATATCATGTACATACCAAAAATAGCACCCCAAAATACATTCTGCTGCTCCTCCTGAGTATGGCGATACCACATGTGTGAGACTTTTACACAGCCTGGCCACATACAGAGGCCCAACATTGAAGTAGCACCGTCAGGCATTTTAAAAGCATAAATTACACATATCATTTTCTGACTACCGATCACATTTTTGAAGGCCCTTCATATTTCTAACACATAGCATGTACATACTAAATAACAAAAGATTACCTGTTGTTATGTAGTGCAGTGGTCCACAGAGGAGAGCAATCAGTCCAGGCAGCAGGCAGGGATGTGGTCAAAGACAGCAAAAGCAATTGTCCAGGCAGCAGGCAGGAAAACTGTCCATAGTTCGTACAGGTAGAGATACTGTCAGCACAGCCAAAGCACAGCCTAAGCATTGTTCCAGGGTAGCAGGCAAAGACATCCATGCAGAAATACTGTCCATAGTCAGTAGAGGCAGCAGACAGAGAAATGGTCAACACAGCCAATGTATTGGTCCAGGCAGGAGGAAGAAACATGGTCTGAAAAGTCCGGGGTCATTACAGGCAGCAACATGGTCAGCACAGCCAAAGTATTGGCCCAGGCAACAGGAAGAAACATGGTCCAGATAGTCTTGGGTCATTACAGGCAGCAATATGGTCAGCACAGCCAAAGTATAGTCCTGGGTCATTACAGGCAGCAATATGGTCAGCACAGCCAAAGTATCGGTCCAGGCAGCAGGAAGAAACATGGTCCAGAAAGTCCTGGGTCATTACAGGCAGCAACATGGTCAGCACCGCCAAAGTATTGGTTCAGGCAGCAGGAAGAAACATGGTCCAGAAAGTCCTGGGTCATTACAGGCAGCAATATGGTCTGCACAGCCAAAGTATTGGTCTAGGCAGCAGGAAGAAACATGGTCCATAAAGTCCTGGGTCACTACAGGCAGCGCTATGGTCAGCACAGCCAAAAGTATAGGTCCAGGCAGCAGGAAGGACCATCAAGCTTAGGGCCAGGGGGACAGGGGTAGAGGCTTCTCCCACCCAAACGCTTTGAAGCCTCTGGGAAACCAGACCCTGTTCTGGGAACACAGAAAACCAAAAACTGTTTTTCTATACTCCGAACGCTTTTTCTGGAACCCCACACATATGTGAGACCCCTGTCTACTAAAAAAGAAGGGCAAAAGATCAGTCCAAGTGGCAGGCAAAAGACATGGTCAATTAACAGGCCGAGGTCGGCGCACGTGGATGTCAGAAATGTGGTTTAAAATGGCAGGCAAAGGCGTAATCGGTAAACAGGCTGAGGTCGGTCCACGTGGTAGGCAGAAACATGGTTTAAAATGGCAGGTAAAGACATCGTCGGTAAACAGGCCAGGGTCAGTTAACGTGGAAGGTAAAAATGTGGTAGCAGGCAAATGATCCCAAAAGGTTGAAACTGGGAAATTACAATCTTAAAAATAAGGGGAACTAATATCTGACAGATGTGTGATAAATTTTCAAACAATCTCCAATGCACAGGCCAGGTTGGGAGGGACAATCAGGGCAATAGAAACTCATATCTCTTCTAATTCCTCTTTTGTTGCAAATACAACATTTCCTCTGGCGTCTTCTACAGATTCTGTGGGGGGGGGATGTTGTAGGGAAAATGTTGCTCACACAATCAGAGCGAATGATTTCTGGTGCGGGTCCTTGTTTGTAAATGAGGGCAATGAGAAGATCTTCAATATATTTGAGGTAGGTGTTGGATGGGTCTTGGGATGCTTTTTGGAAGCAGACAAAGGAATTGTACAGGGCCATATGAAAAGTTGAAACACCATCTTCTTGTACCAAAAACGGGACTTTCTGTTTGACATATAGAGCTGCATCATCTGGTCATTTAAATCTACCCCCCCGTGAACATGTTATAGTCCTGGACACATTGAGGCTTTAAAACTGTGCCGCGTCGTCTCTAAACCTCCACCACGGTGTCATTGTGGATGGTAGAGAGGATGTGAACCTCTTTCTTGTCTCTCCACTTCATCGCCAACACTTCCTCATTTCTCATAAAGGCATACTCTCCTTTATTTAGCTGTTGGGTCAATAAATTTTGTGGGAATCCCTTCCCTTTTTTTTTAAGGTGCCGCAGGCCAGGGTGTCTTTGCTGTAAAGGTGGCGAAATAGGCTGGTATAATAATTATCGATATATAAATGGTAGCCTTTTCCAAACAGGGGGTATGCCAGCTTCCAGACAATCTTCCCACTGGTTCCAATATATGTGGGGCAATCACGGGGCTGGAGCTGGGAGTCTTTTCCTTCGTAAATTCTGAATGAGTATACATAGCCAGTGGCTTGTACATTTTTATCCCACACCTGGCTCTCTTGTTTGGTATGTACTGCTTGAACTGCAGCCGGCCAGTAAAATGTATGAGGGACTTGTCCACACATATATTTTTATCGGGGATTAAGACTTCTGCAAATTTCTGTGAAAATGAATTGATTAGAGGCCGTATTTTGTAGATTTTGTCGTGGTGACTTCAGGGAGGGCACTGCGCATTGTCATTGAAATGCAGGAAACGCATTATTGTATCATAGCGTGTCCTGGACATAACTGCTGAGAATATTGGCATATGGTGGATGGGCTTGGTGGACTAATAGGAATGATGTTCGTTTTTCTTTGTAAGCCCCGTATTAATAGCAAGGCCCAAACATATTTTGAATTCCTCTAGCGTGAGACGACGCCAATGAAATAAACGGGCATAGGAGGAATTGGGGTTGGCTGTAATGAATTGTTCTGCATACAAGTTTGTCTGGTCCACAATGCTCTGCAGCAAATCCTCAGGGGAAAATAAAGAAAAATATTCATATTGGGTATAATTTGTGGTGTCGGGCTGCACACCTGGCTGTGCTGTGAAGGGGGTGATTCTAGCGGACCCCGAGTTGGCAGGCAACATTATAAGGGGTTTGCCAGGGCTTCGGGAAGGTAGGACAGGATTCTTTGGGCAGGGCATGCAGTTCCATTGCTAGTTCCAGGCTCCACTACCTGGGGTCTGGCGCTGCTGGTGGAAGTAGTACTGGGCTCCACTTCCTGGGGTCTGGCGCTGCTGGTGGAAGGCAGGTCTTCAGATATTGGGCCTGATCTTCTAATTCTTTTTGGAGGGGGGGGGTGGTTTCCTCCTCTGATTCTGTCTCCGATCCGCTATACTCCACTGGATCGTATTCCGAACCAGAATTGAATGATGGGAGCTCCCCACTGCTCTCATGATCTGACATAGCGAGGATCTCATATGCCTCCTTAGGTTTGTACACTCTCTCAGATATGATGGCGGGCTTGTGCAATGTTATTTATGAGAGTACTGTTATCGGGCCTGTGACCTGGGCTGTGACTGACGGGCTGTGACAGATGCTGATGGGCTGTTACTGATGGGCTGTGACAGATTCTGACAGGCTGATGGGCTGTGACAGATGCTGACGGGCTGACGGGCTGTGACGGATGCTGACAGGCTGAGACGGATGCTGACGGGCTGTGACAGATGCTGACGGCTGCGGTCGTGCGGTACACTGTTATCCTGAAGACGTCATATGACGCCCAGTCAGGATAACTCAGCCACTTCCCGGCCATCATTCTGTATATGGTGGTTGGGAAGTGGTTAAAGGATCCACCGGTGTCGTGACAGACCCTGGGAGCTGTATGAGAAGGCTGGAGCAGGCTGGGGGAGATAGTGGACAGTCTGTGGAGGTCGGAGGAGCCAGTCAAGGAAAGGAGTGTCACTGGACAGCAAGGCAGGCTGGAGCGGCCTGTAAGAGGATGGGCTGGGAGTTGTAGTCCGTCAATACCCAGCTAGCACCAACATACTTAGCTACACAACTGAGGGCCTGTGGCTTCCCAATCTGGAGCCCGTGGCCCTTGTCTGTAATGGGTGGTCCGGAGGTCCTGCTGGCAAAGGTGCAGGCCTCACCATGTACTAGCTGGGGTGAAGAAAGAGCTGTAATTTAAGCCTGATAAATTTCCTTTCAGGCCAGGAAACTAAGCAGCGAGCTGGAGTGAAGTAAGGATAGAAATGGTCAGCAAGTGTTGTGCTGGAGGAGAAAGGAGTTGTATATACTGCATGCAGTGTATATAGACAATCCCATGATCTAATCCTTTGGCCATCCCACAGTTATCCCTTCTCCCCATCCAAGTTTATCCCCTAAAATAAAACAACAAAACAAAGTACCGGCCTCTTCTTGATGCCTGAAAAACGGTGTGATTGAAGGCAGGTGAACCTTAACTACCAGCCACCCCCAAGGGGACACATGGCTACATCACAAAGCTCAAATCATCTCGAACTGGTTTCTTTAACATGACAATAGGTCACTGTACTCCAATGGCCTCTACAGTCACCAGATCTCAATCAAATAGAGCACCTTATGGACCAAAATCTCTGAAGAATGTTTCCAACACCTTGTTGAATCTATGCCACAAATAATGAGGCTCCATTTATACGGGACGCTATATCAACCTCCCCTTTACATTTTTTGATAGCTACAATCCGGCGTCTAAAACGGCCGATTTGCTGCGTTTTGCATGCTGCGTTAACGGCGTTTTGCCGCGTTTGCGTCTAGGAGCGTATTTTAAGAATGGAAACGCCTGTAAACGAAACGGTTCTAGACGCGAGTTACCGCATTTAGGCACGTTTAGCGGCCTTTACAAGCTGTTTGGCATTTCAAATGCCTCTGAACTGGTGTCTGAACCCATTTTTTTGCGTTCCAAAAAAGCCTTTAAACTCAACTGCCTGGAAACGACCTTAAACGAACCTGTGTAAATGTACTGATAAGATAACATAGAGGAAAGTTCAGGGGCAGCTGAAAAAAATGCCCAAATGCCTCAAAACGTCCGTTTACCAGCAGCAGTGTAAATGAGGCCTTAAGGCAGCTCTGAAGGCAAAAGGGGGTCCAACCCGGTACTAGCAACGTGTACCTTATAAAGTGGCCAGTGAGTGTACTTTAAGATATCATATGTTTACATCTGGTGAAAATGGATAGCAATCTCTGTTGGAAAAATTCTCAACCTCAAGTTTTCCCTTGACCTATTTATAGCTGTGTTTGGATTTTGAGCTGATCTTCTGTTAAACAAAAAAAATTGTAATTGTCTTACCAATGTAGGAATACTGGTAGCAAAAACCTGGAAATCAGAGAAGGGTTTGAACCTTGCAGACTGGGTAGTGCAGAAGACTTTGTTCTTTTATGTAGTAGTTGGTCTCAAGAAGTATTCTGCCTATTGCAACATTTACATGTTTAGAAAAGCTGTATCAGTCTACACCCCTCTCTCTTTTTTGTTCTCTTTTATTGTTGTTGCTGGTTTTTCAGCAATCATGTCCTTTATTTGCAAGTCATGGTACAATCTATGCCCAAGAATCATAAAATAATAACATTTGCTGTTGCAATACATCATTGGCAACTTTAGTTAAATAAAGCTCAATATGTAATGACTTGGTAAAACCATATTGCAAGGTTATTACTTTAAGTTTAATTTATGTCCATTAAATAAAATATGCGCACTCATAAATTAAATTAAATTAAATATCTGTAGGATGCATTCAATTGAATTACATTATTTGAGTGCTTGATTGAATTCATTTTATGCTGCATATTGAATAATGTTTTCATGGGGTCATTGTAGTTGTTTTGTGTTCAGTAGGTAATTTGTGCTCTCTGAATAACAAATGTAGATTTTAACAGCCACTGCCTGTTACATCAGCTTAAGTTATATGTGTAATGAAGGAATTCCAGTAGGAGGGCTTGCAGGATGGAGGGCATGTATAAATCAGATTCCACATAAATGTTGGACATGTCATAGCTCTTAGTTTCTAAGATTTAAGACCAGAAAGATTACAAAAGGAAAATGGCCATTTTAATTTTGCTGTGATTAATAACTTGGCCTTAGTAATGCCTCGTACACACGGGTCGACGATCGTATACAACAGGTCGTACAAACGACCATTGTATGCTAAATCGACCGTTAGTACATGCGATTAGAACAGCCGATGTACGGGATGTACAGAAGTTGTATGAGCAGACTAGAAAACTTGGTAGTACTAACAAGCGGTCGTACGACCGTTGTATCGTGTGTACAGTGAAGTTGGTCCAACAAGTTGTATGGTCCAAAACACGCATGCTCAGAAGTCAGGACCGGCCGTACGCTAATTACATGAACTTTCTCTTTATACGTTCATAACACGTCACTACGCTCGGCTTGGTCGTACAATCACTTAGTGCATGTCAGTACGCAAGATACAACAGCCAACATACGATTTGAGCCGTTCGGTCGTACGATCATCGAGCCGTGTGTGCGAGGCTTTACACACCATTGAGTTAAAGCTGAACTCCCACCTTATGTTACAAATAAATAGGTTGTGATTTGGTGCCTAAATGCTATGCCTCCATCCCTTATGTGTACATACATAAACCAAAACAAATGGCCATGGGACTTTAACCACTTAAGGACCGGAAGGATTTCCCACATTAGGGCCAGAGCACTTTTTGCGTTTCGGCATTGCGTGGCTTTAACTGACAATTGCACGGTTGTGCAACATTGTACCCAAGCGAAATTTGCGTCCTTTTTTTCCCACAAATAGAGAGCTTCCTTTTGTTGGTATTTGATCACCTCTGTGTGATTTCTGATCACCGCTATAAACAAAAAAAGAGCGACAATTTTGCAAAAAACCCAATATTTCTTACTTTTTGCTAAAATACATATCCAAAAAAAAATATAAAAAAATGAATTTATTCATCGGGTTTTGGCCGATTAATATTCTTCCTCGTATTTTTGGTAAAAAAAAATCGCAATTGGCGTTTATTGATTGGTTTGCGCAAAAGTTGCCGTATTTACAAACCATGAGAATTCATTTAATTTAATACATTTTTTTTTTACTAGTAATGCTGTTGATCTGTGATTTTTATCGGTACTGCGATATTGCAGTGGACATGTTGGACATTTTGACACTTTTTTGGGACCAATGACATTTATACAGTGATCAGAAATTTAAATAGCCACTGATTACTGTGTAAATGTCATTTGCAGTGTAGGGGTTAACCTGCAGGGGGAGATCTAGGGGTTAACTGTTTTACCTAGGCGTGTTCTAACCCCCTACTGGGCATGTGCAAGCCGTCGTTTATAGACGGCTATTCGCGGGATGCTGCCACTCTGCAGCAGTAAAAGTATGTGAGCCGGTCAGGAACCTGTTAAATGAGACATAGTATTGAGTAGATTATATATAAAAAAAGATCAATTTATTGATCATTACATGCAGATCTCACAAATTAAAAGAACAAGCTGGTTAGTTATATCCCACATATAGCACCCTAGTGTACACATTATATAGATAGAATGAATCCATACATGTATTGCTACATAATTAATGTCAAATTACTAAAATGGAAGGCATCATAAAAACTCAATGCATTTTGTGAATCTTCACTTCTTCAGCAGATGTCACCTGTATAAAATCTGTAAGAAATCAGCTTGATAACAAGATCATAGTTGTGGCACCTCCAAATGGTGACCACCACATGTGTGTCTGGCCTGGGAGTTGTGGAAGGGGTACGGTACACCCCACCAGGATAACCAAAGAGCAGCACAGGGAGTTATAAAGATGAAAAATGAAAACCCAAAGTTCCATCTGTTGCCAGTCATATGGGAGATCCATCCAGCCACATGGCCACACAAACATCCAAAATTGAGCGAGCAGGTCCAGTGTTATTGTCACGGTCCTGGTGGTGGAGTCTGTCTTATTCAGGGAACAACCACTCTTACACACCCGATTCGGGGACCCCTGGTAGTATAAACAGGAAGTACCGGAGTGCGGGGTGGCATGAGGGCTGGATGGTCACTGGTAATAAAGTGAAGCTCCAGATGGTCGTGCAGGCAGATGAATGGTCGTGCAGGCTGGGTATGCAACTGGCGGGCAAGCAAGGTACAGAAGGGTCAGGCAGAGAATGATCAAAGTCCAAGCAGGGTTCGTTAACGGGATGGCGGCACAGTACAAAGGGGTCAGGCAAGCAGATGGTCGTGGATAGCCGAGGTCGGTGCAATTAGACAGATAGCAGGTCAGGACAAGCCGGGTCGGATCACAGAGGCAGGAACAACACAGGAACAGGTATCAGGGAACAGAGCTGAAGCTCACAGGTACTCAGACGCTGTAGAAAGGACAGCACTTGCTGACAGATGCAGAAAGTTCAAATAGCGTTGTTTGGCACGGGAGCGCGTGCACACGCGGGTGTGGACGCGCACGGGCGTGCGTGGACACGCGTGAACGCGAGCGCGCCCAATAGTGGCAAAAACACAGAAACTGGCAGACTTTTCCTGGGATGCAATCGTTGGCATGGAGGTTGGTTTCGGGCTCCCATGAGCTCTCTTCTGGCCCGTAACCTTTCCACTTCACCAGATACTGGACCCCGCCACCCCTTCTTCTGCAGTCGAGTATCGACTCCACCTCGAACTCCTCTGCTCCATCAATCAGGACGGGGCTGGGGGAGCTACAGCTCTATCTGGAAAGGGATCCGGGGCCACCGGCTTCAGCAAGGACACATGGAACACTGGATGTATCCATAAGGACGGGGGGAGCTCCAACTCAAAAGAGACCTGGTTGATTTTTCTGCTAACCGGGAAAGGACTGATAAAACAAGGACCCAGCTTTTTAGATGGGCAAGCAAGCTTCAGATTCTTAGTTGAGAGCCAGACCATGTCACCGGGTTGGAGATTGAGCTCGCCCCATTTCTTCTTGTCAAAGGCCGCTTTGGTGGCTTCTTGTGTCCGGGAAAGTGTCTCTTGCAAGAGCTTCCAGTTAGCCCAAACAAATTGTGCTGATGCATGTGCCGCTGGTAGTGTAGTTTCCACTGCCAGGCTTGGGAGAACGGTGGGGTGGAACCCATAGTTGGCCCAAAAGAGGGGATTGCTTGGTGGCGGAGTGCACCGAATTACTGTAAGGAAACTCCGCCAGGGGTAGCAATGTGCACCAGTCGTCCTGAGAGTAGGCAGAAAAGCAGCGGAGGTATTGCTCCAATGTCTGATTTGTCCTTTCGGTCTGGCCATTGGTTTGGGGGTGATAGGCGGTGGAAAAGGACAAATCAATCTCCAGGGTAGCACAGAGAGCTCTCCAGAACCGAGAGGTGAACTGCACCCCCCGGTCGGACACTATGTTCACTGGAACACCATGCAGCCGGATGATCTCTTTAATGAAGATTTCTGATGTCTCTTTTGCTGTGGGTGTGGCCTTTATAGGGAGGAAGTGGGCCGTCTTGGTCAGCCTGTCAACCACCACAAAGATGGTTGTGTATCCTTTAGCTGGGGGCAACTCCACAATAAAGTCCATGGAAATCTTGGACCATGGTCGGTCCGGGATGGGAAGAGGTTTCAGGAGACCCCAGGCTTTGGTTTTGTTCATTTTACTTCTGGTGCAGGTAGCACAAGAGCGGACATAGGCTAGACAGTCTTCCAAAAGCAATGGCCACCAGAATGAGCGCAGAATCAGCTGAGCAGTTTTCCGAGAGCCGAAATGACCGGCAAGTTTGTGGTCATGATGGACCTTGAGGACAGAAGGGAGTAGCTCCTGAGGGACGTAGATCTGGTTGTGGTGCCACCAGAGACCATCTTTCCAGGTTAGTCCTTGGACAGGGGATGCAGGCGAACAGACAGAGTTTTTCCGGATTTGTGAGAGCAAGTCATCCTGTGTGAGTAGGAAATTCCTGGGCTGAAGGATGGTGTTTGGAGGAGTAGATGTTCCGGGTTCCATGTAGATGCGGGACAGAGTGTCCGGTTTACTGTTTTTTTGCCCCTGGGCGGTAAGTCAGGTGGAACTGAAACCGGGAGAAGAAAAGTGCCCAGCGGGCCTGGCGGGGTCGGAGTCTTTTGGCCGTGCGGAGATACTCCAGGTTTTTATGGTCCGTATATATCAGAATGGGGTGCTGGGCTCCCTCCAACAGATAGCGCCATTCCTCCAGCTCGGCCTTAATGACCAATAGCTCCCTGTCACCGACGTCATAGTTCCTTTCCGGGGCAGTGAGCTTGTGGGAGAAGAAGGCTACCGGATGAAGGAGTCCCCTTGCTCCCCGTCTCTGGGACAGGACCACTCCCACTGCCGTCTCCATGACATCCACCTCCAGCACATAGGGCAAAGTGGCATCCGGAGGTTTTAGGATAGGTGCTGAGGTAAAAAGTCCCTTTAGAGCCCGAAAGGCATCCTGGGCCTCGGGCGACCACTGGAACCGTTGACCTTGCTTTGTGAGACGGGTGATGGGGGCAATGATTGCCTTAAATCCCTTTATGAATCTCCTATAGAAATTAGCAAATCCAACGAAGCGTTGGACCCCTTTTTTATCCACAGGTGCCGACCCGTCCAGAATAGCAGTAAGTTTCTGCGGATCCATGGTGATCCCTGAGACCGACAAAATCAGTCCTATAAACTGGATGGTAGAGCTTTCAAAGGCGCATTTCTTGGTCTTCGCATACAGTCTATGCTGCCGCAAGCGGCTCAGGACACAGCCCTCATGTTTATGATGCTCTTCCAGGGAAGGGGAGAAAATTAGGATATCATCCAGATATATTGTGATGAAGATATCCAAGTAATCCCGGAATACATCATTGACCAAATGCTGAAATGTAGCAGGGGCATTGCAAAGTCCGAAGGGCATAATGAGGTACTCGTAATGGCCGAAACAAGTCCGCAAGGCGGTCTTCCACTCATCGCCCTCTCTGATGCAGATTAAATTGTATGCCCCTCTGAGATCGAGGTTAGTAAACACGGTGGCCGACCCAAGCCTTTGAAAGAGCTCCGGAACAAGCGGGAGAGGATAGCGGTTTTTGACCATAATCCGATTCAGCTCACGATAGTCTATGCAGGGACGGAGGGAGTGATCTTTCTTTTCGACAAAGAAAATGCCAGCCCCAGCAGGAGAGGTAGATGGTCTGATGAACCCCTTGGCCAAGTTTTCATCCAGATATGCTTTGAGAGCTGCTAACTCCGGTTCAGATAGCGGATAGATGCGACCAAAGGGGACCTCTGTGCCCGGCAGCAACTCTATGGGGCAGTCATAAGGTCTGTGCAGAGGGAGTTGGTCTGCCCCCTTCTTGCTGAAGACATCCAGGTATTCGTGGTACAATGGGGGCACCGCTTCATGGGTTTCTGGATCTGGTTCAAACTGAGAAGAGAAAGGCCAACGTTCCGGGAGGGAAGCAGGCAGTGTTGGCCACAGTAGGTAGAGGGGAATTGGATAAGTCCAGAGGACCAGTCTATGCTGGGCCTATGTGCCCAGAGCCAAGGCAGCCCCAGGATGATGGGGAACAGGGGTGACGCTATGACGTCAAGAATCAGGAGCTCCTGGTGCCCTTCGGCGGTGAATACGAGAATTGGCTGGGTCTCCATTTTCCCCTGGCCCGATTTGATGGCCGTCCCATCGGCCAAGTGAATGGTCATTATTATTATTATTATTATTATACAAGATTTATATAGCGCCGACAGTATGCGCAGCGCTTTACAATATTAGGGCAGACAGTACAAATTACAATACAATTCAAAACAGGAGGAATCATAGGACCCTGCTCGTTAGAGCTTACAATCTAGGAGGGAGGGTTAAATGATACAAAAGGGCAGTAAACTGCGGGGGATGAGCTGATTGAGAAAAAAGGAGTGTAGTTATTAGGTGGTGGCAGGATAGGCTTCCCTGAAGAGAAAAGTTTTCAGGGATCGCTTGAAGGTGGATAGATTTGGGGCCATTCTGACCGATTGGGGTAGGGAGTTCCAGAGGATGGGAGAGGCTCGGGAGAAGTCTTGGAGGCGAGTATGAGAGGAGGTGATGAGGGAGCTGGAGAGCAGGAGGTCCTGGGAGGAGCGAAGAGGACGGTTAGGTTGGTATTTTGAGACAAGGTTGGTGATGTAGCTGGGAGCAGAGTTGTGGATGGCTTTGTAGCTGATTGTTAGCATTTTAAATTTAATCCGTTGGGCGAGTGGCAGCCAATGGAGGGATTGGCAGAGGGGGGTGGCAGACACTGAGCGGTTTGTAAGGTGGATGAGTCTGGCAGCGGCATTCATGATAGACTGGAGAGGGGCTAGTCTATTTAAAGGTAGACCAGTGAGGAGAGAGTTGCAGTAGTCGAGACGAGAGATGACCAGGGAGTGAATCAGGAGCTTTGTGGTTTCATTGGTTAGGAAGGGACGTATTTTAGAGATGTTGCGGAGATTGAGGCGGCAAGCCTTAGAAAGTGATTGGATGTGGGGCCAAAAGGAGAGTTCAGAGTCCAGGATAACACCAAGCACCCTGACATGTGGGGATGGGTGGATGGTTGTGCCATTGCTCTTGACAGAGAAGTTGGGGGAACTGGAACGTGGGGGAGGAAATACTATGAGTTCAGTTTTGGACAAGTTGAGTTTAAGAAAGTGGTGGGACATCCAGGCAGATATGTGTGTTAATAAGCTAGTGACACGTGAGGAGACTGATGGGGTGAGTTGGGGGGTGGAGAGGTAGATTTGGGTATCGTCAGCGTAGAAATGATATTGAAAGCCGTGGGAGGCAATCAGCTGACCCAGGGAAGAGGTGTATATTGAAAATAAGAGGGGTCCAAGAACGGAACCTTGGGGGACCCCAACAGAGAAGGGAAGAGGAGAGGAGGAGGTAGAATTGTAGGTTACGCTGAAAGTGCGATGGGATAGGTAGGACGAGAGCCACTGAAGAGCACAGTCACGAAGACCGAGGGAGTAAAGTTTTTTGAGGAGGAGGGGGTGGTCGACAGTATCAAAGGCAGCCGAAAGATCCAGGAGTAGGAGTATAGAGAAGTGTCCATTGGTTTTTGCAGTTAGTAGGTCATTTGTGAGTT